>WJSG01023921.1:0-15537 GCA_016618145.1 Sanghuangporus lonicericola | reverse complement strand
ACCACCGCGGTCTTCTCCCATCGCAGAACACAATTTGGGCTTGACTTGCGATCCCATCGACGGGCTGGTCCAGGTGCCTTGCATAGTGCGTGGATCTGTCTTTAGCATGCCGCTGCGCTGACTTCTCGCTTTTTCCCGATGATAGGAGCGGAACAGCCTGGGAGGTGCGTGGGCAGAGGCGGCGGCTTTCCGACGGCCAGTGAGGCGAAGCACGAACTGACAATTTGGCTGCAGCTGTCAAGGCGATTACGGCCGCCCAACTTGCGATGGCGAGCCAGAATGTATACAGCGTGACATTGGACGAGGCGATAGAGGCGATGCGGTTGACCGCTGCTGATATGAGCGTCAAGTACAAGGAGACTAGCCTTTCGGTGGGTGCATATGTCCGCACTGACGGAGACAAATGCTGATCGTCACGCTTGCTTCTCCCGCGCAGGGTCTTGCGGTCAGTTGCCGACATGTTTGCTATCTATGTGTGCTGAACAATTTGCTCCAGCGAACCGTCAAGATCCCCCTCACCGTGCCGGCCTGCTGACGTGGTGCTGGACGATTCTCCGCCAAAGACTGCCATAGATCTAGAGGGACTGAAGTAGACTTCGAGTCCCCTTCCTACCGGACATTCTTGTCTACGAACGATGAAGCCCTGTTTGATGTAGTCCCGCTTGGTTTCAAGTGTTATCATAGATCTATTACTTATACCATTGATGCTGGTTAATCTTGGCCGGATCTTGGCTACCAGAGTTCTACTGTCTTTGCCGGCGGCGTTGTGGAACCTTCCGTATATGGCATGTGAAGCGCCGAGCTGCTGACTAAGCCAGGCACGTCTTCTACCGTGTATGTACGGTCGGCTGCAGCTGCTGTTCCCAACTCTGACCCCGACGTTGACCTCGACCCCGCGCTCGTCGTGCCTCCTGCTACGTTCTCCCCGATGGCGGGGCTCATCTCTCCGAAGCCCGTCTCGTATATGCAGCACAACCTCCAGCAGTACAACTCGTATCAGCGCGGCGTTCAGGGCTACCCCGACCTCCAGGCGAACACCCTCCCGCCGCTCTCACATCCCACTCCGCACCAGGGTGTCTTCCTGCCCGGCAGCACCCCAAACCTTACCCTTAGCGTCAATGAGGAGAGCAAGATCTATGCCCTGGTGATAGATCTCCTGAACGCGGAGGCTCGCGAGAGTGCGCTGCTCGAGCTCAGCAAGAAGAGGGAGCAGTATGATGACCTCGCTTTAGTTCTTTGGCATTCTTTTGGTGCGTACCTTACCTATACCTTACCTCTGACGTGTCTGCTGATGTATACCCTTTGGTTTCCAGGCATTATGCCTGCCCTCCTTCAAGAAATTGTCTCTGTTTATCCGCTATTATCCCCACCTAATCTTACGGCCCATGTATCCAATCGCGTCTGCAACGCTCTCGCTCTTCTGCAGTGTGTAGCTTCACACCCAGAGACTCGTCAGCTCTTCCTGAACGGTACGTGCGCTTGGATCAAGAATAGCTGGGCGTCATGATGATCCTCCTCTTCTGAACGCTCGCTGACTTCGGCTTCGCAGCTCATATCCCCCTTTTCTTATACCCATTCCTGAACACGACCTCAAAAACGCGTCCCTTTGAATACCTGCGCCTCACTTCCCTCGGAGTTATCGGAGCCTTGGTCAAGGTACGTCGACTGCATTCAGCCCCTCTCCGCCTGGTATTCATGTCTCCTCAGCAAAATGACAACACCCCCGTTATACACTTCCTCCTTTCCACGGAGATCATTCCCTTGTGCTTGCGTATCATGGAAACTGGGTCGGAACTCTCGAAGACCGTCGCTATCTTCATCGTCCAGAAGATCCTCCTTGATGAGACCGGCTTGACGTACATCTGCCACACCTATGAGCGCTTTTACGCCGTCGGCACTGTCCTCAGCAACATGGTCAATCAGCTGGTGGAGACTCAGGCGGTTCGCTTGCTCAAGCACGTCGTACGGTGCTACCTCCGTCTGAGCGACAACTTGAGGTATGTCCGGCTCAAGCTCTTGTGCAGGCTTCAATTGACCGTACACGTTCAGGGCACGCGAGGCACTGCGGGCTTGCTTACCGGAGCCACTTCGTGATAACACTTTCAATGCACTGCTCAAGGTATGTCTTCGTAGACTGTACTTCCGCTATCTGCTCACCATCACTTCCTAGGGCGATATGGTGACGAAGAGATGTCTGACGACCTTGCTCAATAACCTCAACGAGCAGTGACGCGTACACGAACCATATCCACGGACATAATTTACCCAGGTTGCTTGTATTTTCTTTTGTTTTACTAGTACGCTCCAGGGTGCTGGTTCTAGTCCGCCACTCGTCGCCCGTGTGGCCAGTCGTGGCGTTTTGCACGACGCACGGGGAACGGGCGAAGAAAGGGGACTACTTATCTCTCACACTACGACATGTACTTCCTAATCCACAGCTTCGGATTTCGTCGATAGAACGTTGCACGCTCTATCCTTTGTCTGGCGTATGGTCGCACTTATATCGAATGTCCCCCGCATTGTACAATATAGTACACGTTTTTACCTACGAGGCTAATTTGCATAGTGGTGGCGTTGCTGAATCCTCACCCTCAATTACGAGGTCTTCCGACTCGGAGGTGCAGTACGGCTCCGGAACAGCCTGTCGAGGCGGGTGACAAGTCATGCAAGTCCGGGTCTCAGTCAATACCCAGGTGATTCCTCTCCCGAATACCTCATCCGGGGACTGATCATGTCTTCAGCTTTATACAGTTCTGTAGAATCCTGGGGAGCGGAGACAGCTAATCTTCGACCAGGCTCAAGGGGTGAGTCCACACTGGCATACAACGAAGTGATTGAGGCGACGACCTCTTTTCCAGATCAGAGTCCTGAAGAATACGGCTAACACTGTCCAAGAAACCGAGGCTAGTCCGTCAGGACCACAAGCCTTCGGAACGGATGACTGCGGCCGGCGTACCCGTGCAGAGAGCCCGCTTACTCGTGCTTGAAGTTGCTGAGCGTGTGACGCGCCTTCCGCCCCGCTTTTTAGCAAAGGAACACCGTTGGAATGCTGGAAGGACAGGCTTCTCTGTGTGAGTTCTCGACTACATATATCCCTGCGCGCAGTCCTTGGAGGTAGCATTTTCGTTCGGTAAGCTACTGTAGTGGCCCGCGGACTTCCACTGACATCCACCTATGTCGACGTAGGGATCGGGACTAGCCAATCTTGTGTGGCCATCACAGGGAACCCATCATAGGGAACATCCATACGGAGCTCAAAGCGGATGACATCAGGCGATTGCGTCTGTACTCACATTTTCGCCGACATTTGAAGTCGGCGTTCTGTGGCGGCGAATACGAGGTAGGCAATGCATTACACGAAGGAGGCTGCATATGCCATGTCTAAGGTCTGTCAAAATCTTTACTCACAAGCTATATTAAATCCTCCTGCCAAAGAGCCGTGGATACCGTCACGACCGTCCCGCTCACATCGCGATGATTCCTGCTCTAGCGTGAGGTCTGCGGGGCGAAGCGGCATAGGATATCGAGCACGAAGGATGCACCGACAGGGTCAGACTGCAGCAACCAGATATCCGAACGGGCTCGGAAGATTTTAAGGCACGCACCGACGAACCTTTCGAACTGAAGAACGAAGCCTCGAGATCCCTCAGCACAAACGATGAGCAGGTACGTCGGTCAATTCCGATGCGGGAGGACAGCCTACCGCGAATTCTACCACAGAGGACATTGATAGGACATGAGGTCGGCCTCCTGATCGACGGAGACGGAGCCTTGCAGGCTGTCGCAGTGCTGGCCGTCGACTGGACACTGATTACTTGAATGGATACTCAGCCACCCTGCCAGTGGATATCAATGCGAAGTCACGACTTATGCCGCCACCATCTCCGGCCTATAGAACGGGCAAGAAGTCAGTCGCATAGCAAGAGACTACAGGATGCAGCACTATAGTATAGAATGGGTAAGGACTAGGTAGAAGCCAAGTAAGTAAATTTTTAACGTAGTGTCGGGACAGCGGGAGACTGAGGTGCAGCGACGCGACGCGACGCCGCGAGGCTACGCCTCGTGTTTACCAACCTCTTTAACACGGCCGACAAACCTCTTTAACACGGCCGACAAATTGTCCAGTGTCTTTGAACCTCGTCAGTACTCGCTCTCGCCCGGGGAGCTGAAGCTCGACGCGACGCGACGCGTTACAGACGCGTACAGTCACGGCCATGTCACGCGTCTGGATAAGATTAGATAGCGCGATGTCTGGGCTATGGAACCACATCACAGTTTTGGCGCGGATCTTACACCGGATTACCACGGGTATACAATCGCTTACAATCGATTATAATGACGGTAACAATCGTATCTACGCAATCCATCAAAAGGGCCTTTTAATCGCATGGCGCTGCTTGCAAGTGTCTTGCAATCGGTACAATAATTCCAAAAGTCGCAAGCTCAAGCGAGCCAGAGGCCATTGCAATCGGTTGTATTGGCTTATATTGCTTTGGAGTAAGGGCTTCGAGACTCATCGTAAAATTGAGCATCGCATACAATTGAAGAATGTGACTATATTGTAAGTACTATCAATGGTACATGCATGGTACTAAGTACTTGGAAACAGTGAAGGAGAGGGGCAGCACTAGCGATCAGCAACTTTCCTACGACGGCGAACGATGACACCTCCCTGAACAAGTAACGAGGGAGCCACGAAGATAGGCCCAGAGCACCAGCGACAGGGAGCCAGCCAAGAGCAGAGTACCAGAGCAAGTCAGACGTGTGCATGAAGACTCAGAGGACATAGGGGCGGGTGGTCCAGGAGTGAACGTTTGAACAGGCAGTGCCAGTTAGCCAGCGCGAGACCCAGCGAGCACATAACGACGGTGTTCTCAAGAAGACAGGGCCATGGAGGAACTTGCAGCGAGCCAGATTGTGTACTTGGACGACGTGACCGCGCAGACTAGGAGGCATCCGATAGGATGAGGGACTCCAGGAAGATGTGGAGTGCACAAGACAAGGGGAGACGACGACTTGACAACGACGTACGGGCTGATTCGAACCCCGCCGAGGAACTGTACAGTTCTGGTCACTGTGATCGAGGTGCAACGAATTGAGCGCGCAGCTTCAGAGGACGTCGCAAGTTGGTCGCAAGCAGACTGAAAGTTCCGCTGTCTGGCAAGGATGCTGCAACGGAGATGGAAGCGGGCAGCAAGGGGAGTGCAATCAGCACAACAATCGCGACGGTTACAATGGTCGCGAGATGATTAGTAAGACTTACCACTCAGTAACAGTGCCAGACAAGTCTTCGGTAACTAATAATTGACTGATAATCACATATATTTTACCGAATAATCTCGGGCCTTGCAACTTCGGCGCCGATTCTGTGATGCAGACGGTGGCCATGGTGCAATCGATCCACCTCCAATCCATCGTCTGTCCTCCTCTTTCCTCGCCGACTACACATCCTTTCCGTCTTCCGTCACATCTCTATCACCATGGCTCGTAAATTCTTTGTTGGTGGCAACTTCAAAATGAACCCGATCTCCCGTGAGGAGAAGCGGACACTGCTCAAGGTGCTCAACGGCGCGGACGTCGACCCCAATGTCGGTTCGTACCGTCTCATGCTCCCTTTTGTGCGAGATTTGACTGCAGAACACAGAGGTTGTGATCGCGCCCCCCGCGCTCTACCTCATCCCCGTTAAGGAGCTCCTTCGAGGCGACTTCAAGGTCGCAGCGCAGAACTGCTACGTCAAGACCTCCGGCGCATACACTGGCGAGATCAGGTATGTCCGTTTCCCGTATCCCTCGTGCACACTTTCTAACCTTGACCCGTTTGTTAGCCCCGCTCAGCTCGCGGACGCGGGTATCCCTTATGTGGTTCTCGGTGAGTCTTCCGCGTCCGCCTTTCTTCCTGCATGTGTTGACATGGGCCTGCAGGTCACTCGGAGCGCCGCACACTCTTCCATGAGACCTCGAAACTTGTCGCGGACAAGACGCGCGCTGCGATCGACGCTGGACTCTCTGTCATCCTTTGCGTCGGCGAGACCCTCGAGGAGCGTGAGGCGAACAGGACGAAGGAGGTGGTCGAGGAGCAGCTCAAGCCTGTCGTTGAGGTCCTCAAGGAGGCTGACTGGAGGTACGCTTCTCCTACTATGGTCTTTCCCAGCCGGTGGTGTTAGGGCGGACAGCGGCGAGTTGCAGTATGCTGACCCATGGATACTTGTCACTCTCACAGCAAGGTCGTGATTGCATACGAGCCCGTATGGGCGATTGGAACCGGCAAGGTCGCCACCTCCGCGCAGGCTCAGGAGACGCACGCCGACATCCGCGCGTTCCTCTCCAAGGCCGTTTCGCCCGCTGTCGCGGAGAGCACGCGTATCATCTACGGTGGCAGTGTGAACGCCAAGAACTGCAAGGAGCTGGGTAAGGCTGCTACGTTCATTCCACTTGTGTGGCTTGATGTGCTGACCCGGATCCAGGCGGACAGAAGGACGTCGACGGTTTCCTCGTGGGTGGTGCGTCGCTCAAACCGGAGTTCATTGACATCATCAACGCAACGAGGGCCTGAAGCGTCGTCCTGGACTCACATTAAGATATACTTGAGGCTTGTACGGGATGTATGAGACGAAGCAGACAATACAATGTACTTGGTATCCCTAGGCCCAACATGTCCGTTGGTCTCTGATGCAGAAATATACTGTCAAGCTGGCGAAAGCAAACCGCGGGTGACGATGAACACTGAGTCTCGCATGAGAGATCGTTGCTCCCAGAAGAACTTGTAAAGTGAATGAGCTGCAAATGTATGAGGTGAGGTGGTACGTGTAGACTCAGTTGCGCATTGCACAAAGTCTCGCCATCCGCGAGCGTAGTGAATTTATGCGTGGCGAAATCGATGCGCAACCCGGTATGTTTGCGCTCCTTGTGACGGGCAGTGACCATCGCTGGATACGACGAAGGATGCAGTAATGCATTCGTTCCCGGCCGACTGCATCCGCGGTCCCCCTGCCTCAGGTCAGGCTGAAACCGCTCTCCGCAAACACTGACAGTACTTCCTCCGTCTCCGACCGGCTGCCATTCGCGCTCCTGTTCACGCAACAGTGTACGGACAAAGAAAGGTGGACACTATCTCACACTACTAAATGTACTGCCTTATCCTCAGCATCTCCTCGATGTCGCAACTTACATCGAACGTCCCTCGCATTGCATGATATAGTACAAATTTCTACTTAAAACGCTAGTCTGCAAAGTGATTGTGTGATGTTGAATCCTCGACCTGAATTGTGAGCTCCTCCAACCCAGGGATACGACTCCGAAGCAGCTTGTCAACGCGCTCGATGACCCGATCTACCCGCGCTGTAGTCGTTCTGCTGCTCGAGTGAGGTCCGCCAGGGTCTAGGGACGATGCGGACGGTGAAACCTGAACGTGAATCGTGCCGATGACGCTCGAGGAGTCCTTCGGCCAGAACCTTGGAGATGAGTAGGATTCGAGCCCTTCGATCGGCGCGAGCTGTGCAGGGAGATTAGTGCTTGATGATATGCGACCCAGCTTTGAAATGATGCCTTACATCGCTTAGCGCGCCCCGGATCGACTTTTCCTTGGAGTCAAGGTCTAGTGCAAGGACCTTGCCGGTGTCGATGACCAGAGGTATAACACTTGCAGCAATCAGGATGGCGATGAACAGTGAGGCAATGGGGTCGAAGCCTGTCCAACCGTACAGCTGAATGAGGAGCGTCGAGACAATGACCCCAACGGAGCCGAGAGTGTCCTGTCGCATGCATGAGCCCAAGCGTAAAGTGAGTGCACTTGGAGACGTACTGCCATTACGTGGAGGAAGACTCCTCTCATGTTGTCACTGTGCCCCTCGTGGTGGTCGTGTACATGATTGTGGTTGTGGAGATTCGGCGCATGTCCGGACGAATGGTGCGTTTCGAAGTGATCGTCATGACCAAACTTATAGTTCGGCGTGATGGGGGAGATGGGCAACGAGTTCTCCGCTTGCAGGCGCGCGTGTGCAGGATGGACGGGAAGGTGGGATGGCGCATCGACTTTGATTTCGAGGGACTGGTGGCGGGAGTGTAGACCGGGACGGGTAGGTGCAGACGATGTGTGGGTATGACTATGGGTATCCTTGGGGTGATCTGGTGTGTGGGAGTGAGATTGGAGGGGTTCATGCGCGCTATGAGAATGAGAGTGAGGGTCGGAAGGGGGGTGCGAGATGGAGTGGGAGTGAGAGTGGCCTCGGGCACTTGGGGGCGGCGAGACGGGGCTGGAATGAGTATGAGAATGCGCATGGCCTTCATCGCAGTCACCGTTGGTGGATTGTGAGTGCGAGTGATCATGGCTGTGAGAGTGACCGTGGTCGTGGTCGTGGTCGTGGTCATGGCTGTGGCTGTGACTATTGCCTTCGACAGGGGACTTTGGGGCGGGAGGGGCAGAGGGTGCATGACTGTGGTCATGTCCTCCGTGTCCATGTGAGTGAGAGTGAGAATGGCCGCCCTGAACGTGTTGTTTAGAGATGCATATACGCATGTTAGATGAGGCACTCACATGGTGGTGTCCGCCCATTGCGAACATGCCGAACAGATTGACTCCCAAACCCAAGCTACTGACGAGAAGTAGTTGACTTGTGTTCATCTCTGGTGGATCCAGTCTGCGGGAGACAAGTCAGACAGCAAGATACGAGCTCGAATAAACGCTCGAACGCACAGCCGTTGGATGGCCTCGAAGATGATAAATACTGATATAAGGATGAGGAATATCCCATTCGCGAAGCCGGAAAGCGTCTCAATTCGGCCGTAACTGTATGCACGGATGAGCCAAAAGCGTGAATGTGCTCCTCGAATACGATACGCACCCGTACGTGAAGCGCTCATTTGGAGGCCATCGTGCCATCACAGAAGCAATGAGACCAACAGCAATGGCCATGCAGTCGAAGGCCATATGGATGGCTGGGGATTGCTCAGTCGCGAGGTCAGTAAAAAAGCGTTGATCGACGTACCGTCAGAGATTAACCCTAAACTATTTGTCCAGACACCGTATAGCATCTGAACCATCATATAGGCCATGTTTAACATAAGGAAGTAGAATATTTTGCGAGATTCGGGATTTGAGAGGATGTCCTTGAGGTACGCCCGCGCCAGACGGCTGGTAGTCGCGTAATAGGAGGTGGCACCATGAGAAGACTGGGTTGCGGTCGGGTACATCCCTGCGTCATGGTCAGAAGACTATTGTCTACACAGACAATGCATGCAGCTCACCATAAAGCAACATAGCGGGGACGACGAAGTCTGCGAACCGCGGCAAGTGGCCGAAACCCAGGAACCCGAAGAGAACGGCGGCGACGTACGTCGTGACGTACGAGGAGGTGATATACCGAGGAGAAGTAACGGCGATGCTGGTGCTAACAGAGGACCGAGGCACTAGGTAGAGCACTACGTATGCCAAGTATGGCAAAACCGCGAGTGCAGTCAGACTTGGAATCGGGTGGCTATGGTCAGATAGCTTAAATCAAAAGTCAAACATCGTCCGGATTGGTTTGGTACATGGATGACGCACCAAAATATGTCTCAGCGTGTAGAGTGGCAGACTGAACACACATGCCCCCAATATACTCAGGGCCTCGTACATGGTCGGGCCCAGGGAAGGTGATAGGACGCTGGCCGTATGCTCCAACGCCGTAGAACACACAGCTTCCACCACGAGTGCGCCATATGCAGGCACGCAGTCCCGGAAATTGGACGGTTGGAAGCGGGCATCCCATAGGAACGACAAGATCAAGGAGAGAAGGATGCATGACGCTCGCCTGACCTGCATGCACGTCAGGGTCTGCCGATCGCCATGGTCGATGCCATTGCACATGCACTCACAGAGGTGAGTCCGGTCAATGACTTGAACCAGATGGGAGAGAAGTGGGTGAACAGGATGACACTATGTGTGCCGTAAGTCGGACGTGCACCTACTTCGAAGGTAGGAAACATACCGAGTGGAAGGGAGTCGGTAGAGTGCCGTGAGCAGTCCTGCGTGCCGCAGGAAGAGCAGCAATGACGACATGCCCACCACCGACCACTGTTGCGTCGCTCAGATTGCTGGACGCGGAACGCAATCGACGGACGCACCTCAGTAAACCGCTTCGTCTGCAACTGCCCCGACGTCACAAGCCACACCATCACTGCCAACGCTCCGCACGCAAGCACCCGGACGAGTACCCAGAACACCCCAACTTCAGCAAGGAGGTAGTCCTTTCCAGCATTGAGAGCAAGCACGAGCAGGACATCCGCGAGGAGGCGTCGAGAGAGAACAGAGCTGGATCACAGAGGTCAGTACGTACATGGAGTCCGCGAACGGACGCGCGAGTACTTACGAGGAATTTGGCGAGCCCGAGGAATGGAGAGATATCTTCCCTCGCGTACGTGAGTCCACAGTATCCATGATCTCGCCGTTAGCGGGTTGGCCGAGTAAGAGAACCGCGTCCAATTCAGTCCAAGGAATGTGCGTGCCAGGCCGTTACGCGGTCGCCCAAGCTGGCCAGCAAGTCGTATAGCAGAAGAGACTGTGACTGTGACCAGAAAGGATTGACGGAGAGCGGAGGGAGAACGGGGAGGAGGCGGAGGGCGTGCACTCGGACAGCGAGATTGCGGGGGAGTGATCGTGACGCGAACCACGCCTACCGCCGGCGCTTCCCGCCATCAGAAGTTGTGTCGAACAGGCTCATCCGATTCGATTACTTATCTGTAAGGTCGGGGGCCATAAGTTGTAAGCTCGCTGCTAAGACCAAAGTTGCGGTAAGATCTGTAAGTTATTGTGCGATTTTGCTGATAGTATGTCATGAGCCTGCTGAGGGCCGTCACCAAAACATACACCAGCATGATCTAGGAGTTCCTCGAGTGTCTGTCGTGGCCCTTGTGGATGGATGTACTACTTAGTATACACAATCATGTCACGAAGCATTGCCATTCTCCACCGCCATGTGGGAAAATCGAAATAGAGCAGCGACAAGCCGCGAACTCTGGAATTTAGGTGAGGTCCTGGTGAATGCACCTGTGGCCACGAGTTGGTTGGGGGACAATTGCATTGAACAGGGTGTCGAGAGCGTGGATGATGGAGGGCTGATTGACGATGCCCAGTGCCTGGGCCCTACTGACCCAACGTGGGGCCATCCGCCACGTCGTCCTAATCCAATCCTTGATCTCGTCAATTGCCTCCTCCTGGAGCTCAGGGAAGGCAGCTTGGAGCAGAGAGTCCGTGTGGATAAAGCCCTTCAGAGTGCACATGATCTCTGGCCCAGACTCTGGCTGCGCGGTACTTAGTCCCATGAAGAACCTCAATGTAAAAAGGGTACATACAGAAATAGTCTGGCGAACTGCCATCCAGACACCGTTCAAAGTTGCGACCTTGACCTTGACCTTGACCTGCATGCAACCGGTGACACCGAGCTCTTTGTCACGTCAATATAACATGGAATCACATTGAACAAAGAATAGCGCAAAACGTACGATTCTCAATGCTCTGGTCAGGATTTGCAATAGTAGCATCTGAGGTGTTGTTGTTGCCATGCAGCTTCGCCCTTCATTAAGTGAAGATGTGTGTTTTTGCAGCACAATTCAGCATGTACACCACAATGTCAAGCAAAGCGATATTACCTTTTTTCCCGCCCCTGGGGGAGCTTCAGCTCTGCCCGACACAAGTTACCTACACGAGTGAGCGACATGGGGATTGAAACTCTTGGCAGATGGTTGGCGACAGGGACGTGAGGCGCTGCGGTGAAGATGTCTTCGCGTTTTTGGGCCACGAATAGCCGGTAACGCGTGAAACCAGATTCAACCTGTGATATAAAGGGTCAGAACATAACTGTCTCCCAAAATAGAAGAGCTCACAGTTGAAGCGGTAACCAGGGAATCTTCTGACACCATGATCGCCCTTGCCTCCTCGCTGTTACGGGGTATCCGCAGCGACAAACGCCAGAGGGGTAAATTTGTGACCGACACATCTTCAGCCTGAGTAAATACGCCCTCTACACATGCGGTCGCCCACAGAGAGTGCTTTTCCCGCGCCAGCTGGTTGAAGTCAAGTATTTGAATGCCGTCCCAGTTTTCATACACGAGCGTCGTCCCGTACACACAACCGGGCATATGGGACTTAGGCGTGACCATGAAACCCGAGGTGGAGGGACCCCACTCTGGCCACAGGACATCACGCTGTGTACCAGTGGAGAGTGACGCGTGTGTGAATGACAGGAGTGTGCGCGCGGTAACTATTAAATGCAGCGCCATATCAGCCACTGACAGTGGGGATGAAACCAGGAGGATCCTGTCCACTTGCGAGAAGATGAAAGGCACATTGAGGGCAGGCTCTGGATGCGAGTGAGGACCGGGGGTAGAATGCAGGGACATTGCAGCGATGGTTGCATGCGCCTGGAACTTCGGATAATGAAAAGCGCAGACGTAGGGGAGAGTGGAGAATGGGACGGGATCTGGGGGACATTCCCGCGCTGCATCGACTTCCACGATTCGGATAGTGAGATGGCAAGTGATGATGACAAACCGGGAGGTCAGGAATTCGAAGGAATTAGATGAATGGCACTGCAGCCGCTATAACACCATCGGCATGCGGTCGAAGGTATGAGAGTGCGTGGATTGGACGAACCATTTTGATGGCACCGCTCTTCCAGTTCCAAATCACCAACTCGGTCTCGGTCTCGTTCCCCGCTTCACCATATCGGATGAGTAGACCAAGGACATCCTCACAAATTTGCATCCTGTAGGAGCACTCGGACATCTGGCGCAGCGTATGATTGAGTGTCGGAGCTTGTGCTTGAGGGTGGTGAACACCGAGGAGTGAAAGCAAATGCACATGTATCTGACAGGTCCTGACTCAAGCAACGATGTCAGCAACCTATGAGGGAACGAGTCCGCATAACTTACCGTGTCTCGATTAGGATCAAGAGGTCCTGCGCGGGATCCAGCTCGAAGTCGCATATGACGACATTCGCATCGACGGTCCAATCTTTCCTCACGATCCCGCGGATGACTGACGGAAGTCGCACGCACACCAGGGAACACGGCTCCTCATGTGTGCTGATGTGGTTTGGGGGTTGGCTCTTATATACCACATAGGCAAGTATGCCTCCTTGTAATTTGCCACCGGGTATTCCTTCAAAAGTGTCACTGTAATACAGGCCGTCCGGGTGGTTTCGACCAGCCTGCCACGCCTGCCTGCGCTGGCGCAGCAATGCAAGGCGCTCCGCTGCGCTGAGGGGACCGGGGGGGCCGTTCTGCATGGCTTGTCGACATAGCTCGATCCTGTACTGTATGTATATGTCATCATCGAGGGACGCTTTCCAACTTTTGCAGACCTAGGTTTGTGTCAGTAGGTCCGTAGTGTGTTATGGATGGGAGTACCCTTACTGCGCGAAATCGGACAATTTCTGTGATGGCAAGATATAGGCAGATGGGGGGCAGTATATGGAGCGGGAGTCGGACGCCAGATGGCATAGTCATTTCAAACTGTTTTGGATGTACAGGGAGGAAAATGGGGCCGGACTGGCGCCACGAGGGTTGAGTTTCGATTACGGGAAATCGGCCTGTCACGGGTCACTCGCATGGGGGCGCGCTACTGGCCGGTTGGTCGGACAGATCGAAATGGTACAGTACTTACTAGACCTACAGCAAGTTACAAGGTACATAAGGCTCCAAGACGAAGTACGATATGCGACCATACAAAAACACAGAGCACCAACAAGAGGGACCGCATGGCAGCAAGAGACCAGTAGTATACATAACATAACAGAGCGATCATCACAATGCAGCTAGCAAAACCCCGAGCCTGACACGACCGTGACAGCGCAAGAAGATGTCTATATAACCACCGTGACTCATACCTGGTTAAACTGTGCGAAGAGGTAATTCCATGACGCGTGCGGGTCGCTCGCGTGCATGTGGTGAAGTTGTGGTGGAACGGGAGATTGAGGTTGCATGTACTGGGAGTGGTGGCCAGCCATGGGCGGCGCGTGGTCGTATCCATTGCCATAGGGTACTGCGCCAATTTCCATCGGACTATGCATCGGCATGTGTGGGTGGGGATGCTGGACATGGTGTTGTGGCTGGGGCTGGGGCTGGGGCTGGGGCCACTCGCCCATGTCGTGTGCGGGATACGAATACGCGTACACATCCCCCTGTGGGATGTACCCACCGCCGTTCCACTGTGCCTCTGGAAGAGAGGGCGATGCCGTCTCAGCTGCCGAGGGGGGAGTCTCGGGAGACATGTACAGTGGTGCAGTCTGCTCGATGGGACTGGTGGAATTTTGTGACGAGCCGTGCGGGGACGATGAGTGAGAGAAGGTTGGAGACTTCCTGGATATGAGTCTCGTCTTGCCGCCGAGGGCTGCGAGTTCTTCGTCTTCCTTCTTGATTGCAGTCTCCTCGGAGTGATGCGGGACGCCCATGCTGCTCGAAGAACCTAAGTTCACAGACTGCTTGGCGGCCAGAGCCCTGTCTTTGAGTTTTCGCAGGACAGGCTAGGGAAAGGCTCAATATTCGACTAGGTTAAAAAGCGACAGATCAGCTCACAAGAACTTTTGCGGCACGCGCATTGCCGGCGGTGGAGACGCCGTTGAAGAGGTTCAGGGCTGAATCGAGGTTGGAGAGTGCAGAAGGAGCAAGCGCCATTGAGGGGCACTTGGTAGCAATGGAGCCGAGGACAATCTGTCGCACAATCAGCAGGTCACCTTGGAGGGGATGTGATGCAACGTACCGTGCAAGAGAACACATGAGTGAAGAGGAACCACATGCGCTCCGTCAGACCAGGATGCTGAGAGTAGAGGCTCCTGACGAGCCCGACAAAAGAGCAAGCGCTGTTGTAGGCCGCCAGAACAGATGGCGCGTACTTGCTCCCCAGCGGGTCGCCCGGGTGGTCTTCTAGGGCTTTTGCGAAGAACCCGCGATGTAGGTAGAACAACGCTAAGTTGAACGACGCCAGACCAGCCGCAACTTCAGCATTGGGGAGCGAGTGCAGTGGCGAATAACATGGTACGCACATATTTCTCGGATTGCAAACGCAACGTATCGCTGCATCGTGAGTTCTATCGGCGGCTGAACATGCGGATCGTCGGTTGACGCGCCGCCGAAACCGGGCACGCGTAGGGACGGCGGCACATAGAAGTCGCGGACCTTCTTGTCGAGCTCGCCGATGGCATGGTACCGCGGGACCTTCGCGCCGAAGGCCTGCTCATGCACGACACTGAGACATTTGAATGAGAAGCGGTGCTTCCACTCGGCGACTGGTTGTTATAGCGGAAGCGGTTAGATCGACGTGGCGAGAGACAGACGGACGGGAGAGCAGGGGCCACTCACAGCTCATTTCCAGTTCACCCTGGTCATTCCTGGTCGGCTCCTGTGCCATCTGGCAGTCTATGAACGCCGTGGCAAACGAAGGTGGGCGGCCATAGGTGAGACTCTAGGAATCGAGCCAGATGGAGATTAAAAGGAGACGGTCTCGTCCGGCAAGGGGTCCGGCGCACCTGCCACGAATCGTAGGTATAAAGTTCGTAGAACAAC
>WJSG01023880.1:0-15469 GCA_016618145.1 Sanghuangporus lonicericola | reverse complement strand
TGTAATTCACAAAACACATGGTCACTCACAACAGAAAAAGAGCATTGGCAAGGCTCTATGGCATCAGGTTACCACAGTTGTCATTCTAAGGGATAACTTGAGACAGAAGTCACAAACCCCGGAAGATGCCAAGCTTTATACTGCTCTGGAGAACCTACGATATCGTGCATGTACACAGGAAGATATAAAGTTGATTCAATCACGAATTGCAGGGAAGGGCAAAGGGAGGCCTAAACTTAATCAACCAAGATTCAGAAATATATCTATAGTGACTACATGCAATGCATATAGAGACAAAATCAATGAATTAGGTTCCGAGCGGTTCGCAGTAGAGACTAACCAAGAGCTTGTAACTTTCTACTCTAGAGACAAGCTTGGTACAGATAAGGAAGATAACAGCATGACCCATGCACAGCAGAAAAAGAAAATCAATATCAAGCGGTCTACCAATATTGTGCACCCTGAGCTTCAGGAGAAATTGTGGAACTTGCCGCATGCATCTACTGATCATCACCCAGGTAAGCTCAGCATATGCAAAGGCATGCCTGTCATGATTAAGGTAAATGAGGCCACAGAGTGCTGTGTTACAAATGGAGCTGAGGCTACAGTAGTTGGCTGGACATCTCGCCCAATAGGTGATGACCGATTTGCATTGGAAACCTTGTTTGTCAAACTTACAGCTACACCAAGGCCAATACAGCTCCCAGGTTTACCTGAGAATGTTATACCACTTTCACATGTAACACTGCCAGTAAAGTGCAAACTGCCTAGTGGGGCTATCATAATGGTGAACAGAGATCAGGTTCCTGTAGTGCCCAACTTTGCAATGACTGACTTTGCATCTCAAGGGCGAACCAGGCCTGATAATGTTATTGATATGCATAACTGCCCAAATCACCAGTCAGTGTACACTTGCCTATCACGAGGTGCCACACTTGATGGCACAATTATTGTACAGCTGTTTGATATTGACAAGTTGAGTGGAGGCATTGCAGGCTCTTTGCGCCAGGAATTTAGGGAACTAGAGCTTTTAGATGAGATTACAAGGCTTAGGCATCTGGAGAAGATATCATCTAAGGTGGTTGGTATTACCAGAAATGAATTAATCCATTCTTTTAGAAAGTGGAAGGGTGAAAGCTTTACCCCTGCATCAATCCATGATGCTTTGAAGTGGTCAACCAAAGATCCATTTCCAGTTGAAAGACTTGGAACTGATGCTCCCTGGGCTATACTCAAGATGGATGCTAAAAAGACTGATGCCAAGCTGGGTCAACAGTCAAGACCACAATCAAGGAAGTCTATAATACATGATACCATATCATTCATTCCTGCTCAGGGTTCACAACCTTTGCATAATGTTAACAATAGCACTATAGGAAAATAGAGGTTGGAGGATATTGCAGATGATGATGAAATATCAGAGCCTAAAGCACACAGGGAAAGGAAGATCAAGAGAATCAAGGCTTCTCAACCACCGTGTAAAGCACAGATGGTCGTCTCACACCCAGGGCTAGACTCGTCCAAGACCTATAGATTTGGACCGCTCCTTGGACTCCGACCACCACCACCTAGGATTTTCCCACGGTTCGAGTGGCGTCCTGGAGGCTTCTTCTCGCACGTACAGGCTCACTGGGCTTCCTGCTGGGCTATTCTCGAGACCTACACAAAGCACGAAGACAGCTCGGTCCACCGCCAGCTCGAGGAAGACAGATCCAGCCGCCTTTGAGGTGGAGGGACCTTCGGCACTGTGCCACTCGGTGACGCCCGTAGCGGTGTCACCCTTCCTCGGCTGCATCTGGCAAGAAGACGTAAAACTTGAACGACGGAGGTCCTCCTTTTGGAGGTTAGCAGAGCTGGTAAGCATGCCTCTTCGGGTCCGTGATGACGTAAATCTACAGGGGAGTCCTCCCTTAGTGAAGGAGGCTCGACGCGGCAGTAGCTGCACTCCCTCGGGCACGTCCGGGCCATGTCATAGCTTGTGTAATGGTACGTGCTCGGCCGTGTAGCCCGGTGCCTTTAGCCCTGTAGCATCTCGACTCTCCGGAGCTCGAGCATGGGTTGGTGGTCGGCACTAAGCAGTCGTATGACCCCCGAGAGGTGCGAAAGAGGCATTTGCCGAAGGTCGTGCTAGGATCTACTGCGCAAACAAAGAGATCACACTAAGTAGAGTGGTGTCCCCTTGGTAAAGGGACTTAATAGAGGAATACCAAAGCCATTTGATGCCCGTTTGGGACCGAAAGGATAAGCGACGATAAGACTGGGCAATAGCTTCTGAAAACAATCCGATCAGGACACCCAGCACCTCCTGTGCAAGCTGTTAAAGCTCCCAGGAAGGTCGTTAGTACAGCCTTTACTCCGAAGTAGCTGTATGCTGCATTGGTCAGGTTGTGCGAGACAGAGACCTACTAGTCTTCCTATGTAATGGCTCCCCGGGCTTCCGTGTTGGAGCGTCTACATAGGGGATTAACAGCATTGGGGATCCGTGCCTCATAGGCTCAACGAACCAGCTGAGTAGGAACGGGAAACTGGACTCCGGAGTGCCAGTGGATTGGACTCTGGTCAAGGCGGACCGTAGCAGTATGATTGGGAGAGTTGCCCCATACTGGCTCGAGAGAACTAAATCCTCTGTCGGTGGGCCTATATAAGACATAGTTGCCTGCTTATGTTGATTCCCTTTCACTGCCTAGCAGTACGACTGCGAGGGGCTTCGTCCACCCTGGCAGGTAGGCCTCGCAAGAGAACCTTTTAGATTGGGAAACTGAATCAATGCGACATATCCTCCTGGACTGCCAGACGGTTGGAAGAGGGACAGTGTGGAAACTCCTCGAGATCCTTTGGGAGCTCACAGATGTCCCGTTTCCCGGACTAAACATGGGCACAATCCTGGGTGCGGGATGCGCACAATTCCTGACGAGTAACGACGAACGACGACCTGGTCTCGAGGCACTGTGGATGACCCTGGTAGCGGAATCAGCCTACCTGGTCTGGAAACTACGATGCGAACGAGGCCTACAGCGCGACGGCGAAGACTTCAGCGTACGTGCGGTGACGAATAGATGGTACGCAGCGATAAACCAGCGGCTAACTCTAGACCGGCGGTCTGCGGCTAAGTACCTGGGGAAAAGCGCGCTGAAAGTGGGCAAGGTTGCAGCGACCTGGCTCCCTGTCCTAGACAATAGGCACAACTTACCGGCGAACTGGGTGACCGATTATGGGGTTTTAGTGGGTATTAAGAGGAGAGGATGAGGACGGCGAAGCTCTTGTAGCCTTGCTGGATGATTCACCCTACCTCTTTTGAGCCCCACACTTAAGTGCGTAAATGCATTTCCTTGTGGCGAAACTCGTGGTATTGACCATACACTCCGGACACCTAAACTCACTTACATCTGCCTCCTTCTCTTAGTAGTGTCGCAGCACTAGCTGCGACTCCTGCTATAGCGTGCCTGGCCAACACTCGTTGGCCGCGAGCTGCTTGATGAGCCCTTCGGGGACGAACGCGGCTCGAGGCTTATACGCTCCGCCAAAAAAAAAAAAAAAAAAAAAGACCTATAGATTAGGTGAACGTATACTAGCGATAGGGCGGTGAGAATATGCCCTTCTCACCGCGCCTCGGGCAGGATATACAAGCGGAACTGTACAGTATGACGGCTTTTTTGTACATTTATTCCCCCCGCGCGCACACATCTTGTGCGTGTCCCGCGCACACATAACTCCATAGGCGCCCGTGAAAGTACGAAAACATACTGGATTCTGGTCTGAGTCTGTAAGGAGATGACTGTTCCCTGCCAAATTCGAACATTTCTGGAGCCCGGAAGCTGTCATAAGCTGTCGTAGACGCAGTACAGTGGGGAGGAGGTTGGGGGCCTGAAGCGCCTGCCTTCCGTTTTCGGCATATCTTCTCTGGCGAGATGGAATAAGCGCCTGATTATCTGGGATTTCCGAGAAGGGAAGTGGGGCCCTCCACCCCTCAAGTCCTGGTTCTGCTTCGTATGCCGACCTTCGACCGTCATTCTTCTCAGCAGAAGGTGAAAGGATGCATAATGAGTCGTATCTTGGTCAGAGAACTCGGAATACAGAAGAGTTTATGACATCTTACAGGCACCTATCAAGTTATGTGTGCGCAAGTGAAAGTTATGCGCGCGATTGAATAAATGTACAAAAAAACCTTCATAGTACAGTAGATGCAGCCACTATCTTATCGTACAGTAGTAGATCATGATTATGCAAGCATTCAGCATCTATCTAATCGCGGGCGCTCCGAACCGATGTACGTCCGTTACATCCTCCCCCTCTAGGCCGGACCCCGGCCGTACGTGAGCTCATTGTGTCGAAGATGTCGACGTGGTGGCGCTCTAAACATTGGCGACGGACGCACTACTCGCAATGGGGCCAGTGTTCTCATCCGTTGCATGCACTTCGCCCATGATGACGTCCGGTACCGCGGGGTAGCTCTTCGCGGGGAGGGCCAACACCAGATCGTCGCGCGGGATTCGGGCGGCATACGACTCGTGACGTATGTCGGCGATGGACCCGGGGATGGTGCGGAACATCGTGACACCGATGGGCAACCCCTCCAGGCGAGCGCGAGTGTTACGGGCGTAGGCGTGGAGCGTGGAGTGGAGGTCGCCGAGCGACATGGCTGCGTGAGAGGATATCCAGGTGGCGATGTGGTCGTAGTGCAGCTCGCAACAATCGTGGGGGTACGGCACGGGCTCCTCGAGGAGCATGTGGTGGTACTGGCTGACCGATGATATCCACGCCAGCACGGGCTCGATGGACAGGAGCTCGATCGCTCCGTGGAAGAAGGCCGACTCACCAAACCGCTCCTCCTCGCCATCAGGGATGACGGGGAGGATCACGGAGAGGAACGTCTCGGCGACCACGTCCGCGGCATTGGGCATCGACCGGGTGACCGCCGAGTGCGGCAACACGTTCGTGCTCATCCTCATCCCGATGGGCCATTCCGATGTGTCGATGTCCGCAAAGTACGTGACGGCATCGAGGGCATAGAGTTTGCGGTTGCGGCCCGCACGAGATCAGGCGAGCCATGATTGAGCGGGGTCGCTATCGACCGGGATGATGCGAACGGCGGGGATGGGGAGCGGGTCTGCCGTCGAGCTCGGGTCTCCTGGGGAGGCGCGTCGTTGTCGATCGTGGGGGCGATGGCGTTGGTGGAGGGAAGGTGTCCGACGTCGTGCACCCAAGACTTCATGAGGTGACGGATTCCCTCGGTACGGTATCGTGTGGGGTCTTGGGTGCACACGATGAGGCGGCGGTAGTACCGCGCGACGTTCTGATCCTTCTCGCGGACAGCGAGGTGTCAGAGGTTGTTTGCCTGATGCGCCATGACGATCTCGATGGCCTCCCAAGGCCCGCAGTCTCCGTCGTGCCTCAGGTTCGGAGCGGGCGGGCGCGAGCCCTTTCCCCGCTGCCGGCTCACCCGACACTTCTCCTTTTCCTCCGCCTCGTCCTCCATGTCCTCGAGCATCCAATCAGGGAGGTCATAAGGCACCGGCCCCAATTCATCGTCATACGGGAGGTCGTCCAGTGCTGCGTCGATCAGGTCGCCCTGATTGGCGGAGCGGAACCAGATGTAGCATTTTGAGTGAGGGTGGCCTTCCACCGATGGGTCAGGTTTCCCCGCGAATACGTACTCGGACGACTTTGTCAAGTCATTGATCTTGGGGCCTTCGCCTGCTTCGGCGGAGGCCCTCGGAGAATGGTGCTCCTTCTTTCATGCGATGCCCACGGCATTGTCGCCGACGGAGAACACAATGTCATCGTCGTGTCCTTCATTGTCGGGGTCACGCTCTCGCTTCCTGGGTACCACGGACGGCGCACGATCGTTCTCAGCGATCGGGTCCATCGTGTTGAAACAGGAAACGGGGCACACGAGCGAGTGACGATGAGCGACGGGTAGATTCAATGACTAAGGAGTACAAATAGACACTGCGTATCGTAGACTTCTGCCGAAATACGGTTTCGGCGGACTCCGGTCTGTACAGTACCAAAGCGCTTAGTCGGGCCGTACGGGCGCGCGGCTTACTTACAACACGCCCCTTAAGCCTGCGACCATACCAGATAATACGCATCAATAGATACGAATCACCTCAGGGTATCCTTCATCAACGTCGAGTCGTGCCATGCGTGTTGAAATGCACCCCTCCACCTCGCCTCCATCCCCCTCTGCTCCTCGTGTCTTCTTCGGCTTGGAGTGCGACTTGGGAGTTGGGCACTCACGAATGTAATGGCCAACACCACCGCACTGGTGGCATGTGACGTCGGAGCGGGCGACATAGGCAGCGGTGAAGTCGGGGAAGTCCGGAACCTTGGACTGGCTGCGGCTGAGCTGAGCCTCGAAGCCGGTGATGCGGGTGGTGACAGCGCTGATGGTGAGCGAATCGAATGGAAGCAACTCAAGCTGCGTGAGGACGGGGGCATACTGCGGGGGAAGGCCTTCGGTGATGACGAGGATGACATCGACAGTGGTGGCAGGACAAGGGGTGTGGGAGAGCTCAAGAGCTCGAGCGCGGACACGACCAATCCAACCGATGGCGGACTCGTCCTCCTTCTTGACCATGCGCAAGAATGAACGACGAAGGGAAAGAGCGGAGTTGACTGACGAAGAGCGATGCACTTGCTCAAGTGCTTCCCACATCTCGCGAGGGCTTTCCATACCCATGACGAAAGGCACCTGGGAAGGGTCGATCGCAAGCACAATCTTCGACCTGGCCATCTCCCGCTTCTTCTGCAGCGCCTGCACCTCCTTCGGACCCTTCGGCATGTTCTCGGACGGGACCTCGGATGCTCGTAGTTGCCCTCGATGAGCTGGGAGACGTGGAGTTGTCCAGGCTTAACGTCCATGTCGAGTGGTAGTAGTTGTGGGTGTAGAGGATAGGGGATGGGGTAAAGACAGGCAAGCTCAGTGTCGAAAGACGCAACGATCGAACAGCGGTTGCTCAGGAGGTTACCGACCGTTTGCGAGCGGTTGCGGACGAGGAGGCGACAAGGACAGCAAGAACGACAAGTTTAAGCTGCAGGGCTCATAACCTGTTGAAACAGGAAACGGGGCACACGAGCGAGTGACGACGAGCGACGGGTAGAATCAATGACTAAGGAGTACAAATAAACACTGTGTATTGTAGACGTCCGCCGAAATAAGGTTTCGGTGGACTCCGGTCTGTACATACCAAAGTGCTTAGTCGGGCCGTACGGGCGCGCTGCTTACTTAAAACACGTCGCGGTGGTGGAGGCGACAGACGGAGGGGGCTCTGATGCCGTAGTTGTCGACGGTGTAGATGGTTGTGACTGTGGTGCACTCCATGTCGTCAGACTGCGGTGCATGGTGCCACCGCCGTGCGACGACGAGAATGGGCGGCCTCCTCTGTAAGGGAATCAAGGTGCAGGGTTGGCCCGCAAGTCAGCTTCGCGGCACGTAACTTCTAGTTCGCGTGCCGCAACCACTGCTTCCCGGTGCCGGAACTCCTTGAGTTCAGCCTTGAGCTGCGCGGGCACGGAACACCTCAGTGAGCTCACGCGCCATCTGTAAGGTGGCGCGCCAGGCATCATCGGTTGCTGTTGTATTGGCCGGCGGCGCTGGGGCAGCAGTCGCCGGCGGTGCGTAAGGCAGGGCAGGTTGGCTAAATGATGGTGGTGGTACTGTCGTGTATCCTCCTCCCCCTCTGGGACCGTCGCTGGGGTTAGACAGCGCCGGGCCCCATTGGGTTCCCCACGTAGGCGGTTGTTGCTGTGGTGTGGGGTTCCCCCAGGTGGCACCACCCACGCCGGGGTTGTTCGAGCCATCGGGGTGGGTGGTCGTTGTGCCGGGGAAGTTGTTGGAGTAGAACATGATTCACGGAGGTTGTTGGCAGTAGAGAGCAGCGAGAAGAGGCGCGACCAAAAACTCCCCAGAGGCCGCGCGTCGATTCTCACGGTCATGGGAAAGTCTCCGCGTACACCGTGGGAGTCCGACTTCCACGGGGCTTAGTCAGGCCTCGTGAGCGCCTGACTATTTGCCTCCGCGATGCTTTTTGCCTCCGTGTCACATCTCTCTTTTGTGTACTTCCGTCGTCGAGGGCGTATCCCGTCCTCGACGAGGGAGTTCGGCGGGGGAATGGACACCTAGTAATGCCAGGTACTCGTCTAGTGCTTGGAGATCCTCACATTCCTGTGAGGGTTCCCAAGTATGTTCTCCGGCCGTCCAGTGAATGAGGAAGTAAAGTTGATCGCCGTCCCACTTGTGGCCGACAATCTCTTCTACTTGCCACTCCAGGTCGTCTGGCATACCGAAGTCATAGAAGCGCTTGGCTTCTCGGCTCGGGAATAGAAGGTCATCGTTGGGCTTGTGGGGCTTGAGTAGGGACGCATGGAACGTCGGATGGATGTTCCGATGTGTCAGTTCATCGGGCAGCTCGAGCGTGTAGTGAGAGGTGTCGTTGTGAGCAGACACAGCCTTGAACGGGCCGACGTACTTTGGGGCGAGCTTTCGGGCTCGTCCCTTCGGTAGTGACAACTTCTTGGTAGATAAATATACCAGGTCTCCAACCTCGTAATGTGGCGCGTCCTTGGCGTGTCGCTTATTGGCTTGATAAGTAGTGTTTACGCGGGCGGCAAGGATCACGTCGTGGGCTTGTTCGAGCGCGATCCTGGCCTTTTCAGCGAATGCCTTCACTCTGGGCATCACATCGATGGTCATCGGGAAGGCGGCCATACGAGGCATATGCCCGTAGTTCAATTCGAAGGGTGCGAACCCCGTCGATGCACTCACGCTCGAGTTGATGGCAAACTCCACGAGAGGAAGTTTGTCGCACCAGTCGAGTTGATCACATTACGGATGGCGCGTTCACTTGCGCTGTCCGTTTGTGGGTGGAACGCCGTAGACATTAACTAATTAGTACCTAGCAATCTTTGTACCTGGCGCCAGAATCGAGACATGAACTTGGAGTCGCGATCGGACATGATGAATTCCGGTACTCCGTGAAGACGCATGACTTCACGGAGGTACACGTATGCTAAGTCAGCGGTGCTGTTTGTTACTCGGCATGGTATGAGGTGTACCATGCTGGTGAGTCGACATATCACTACCCAGACGTAGTTGTAGCCATTTGCGTCAGGGAATGGGCCGAGGAAAGTCATTCCCATAGACTACCAGGGGAACAGTGGGATAGGCATGGTATGTAACCATCCCGCTGGTGCCTGTGGACTAGTCTTTGACGTCTGACAAGTCTCGCAGGTTGCGCAGAATTTCAGAACATCCTTCGTCATGCTCGGCCACCACACCCATCTGCACAAGTACTCGTTAGTCTTCCGCGGACCGAGGTGACCAAGGACTCTATGTCCGGTGTCCAGTACGATCTCAGTGAGTCGTCTCTTTCCCTTGTACTGTGATCGGGGAATACATACACATTCGAACCCAAGGCGGGTTCGGACGTATAGTATCCCATCTTGGATATGGAAGTTTGGGTACGCGGGTGGATTGGCGACGACCTTCTGATACAGAGGGTCGTCGTGGTAGCCCGCGTGTATTGCCTTCCACAATCTGGGGTCCAACTGGATGGTGTCATCCATAGGAGGCCCGGATTGTAGTGCGTCTTGTAGCGTAACCTCTTCTTCTACAGAGCGACAGGGCGGAGATGGCTGTCTCGCCGCGGCGGCTTCCACCGCGGCATGAAGCTCTTGTGCTTTGTCTCGTCACGCTTCCGGTTTGTCCTTTGGAGCTCGCTTCCGTTTAACTGGCCACTCGGCCACGTTATTCCGATCGACTTTTCTAGGTTTGCGCACACGAAGGTCCATTGCGTGCATTGTCACGGTCCGTGCGACCTATGACTGTCGAGCTTCGGGGAGCTCGTCCAGTTCAGGGTCTAGGCGGACATCAGCATTGACGTATTCATGCACTGGGTGTACCTCGTTGGTGCCGTCGTTCTCGAAGTAGCAGGACAAGCAATCCGCGACTTTGTTCTCCTCTCCGTCGACGTGCACGATCGAGGCGTCGAACCTATCGATGTACTCTGCCCACCGGACTAGCCGGCTGTTCTTTGTCTCACGGATTTCGGTCCTCATGGTTGTGAGGGCCTCGTGATCCGTAGCGATGTAGAACTTCCGTCCCGTCAACCTATCTTCCCATTTCATTAGTGCTTCAATCACACCTAGAGCCTCATGCTCATAGGTATGATACAAGCGCTGTGCTGACGAGAATTTCTTTGACATGAACCCGGCTGGTCGGCATGTACGCCAGTCGGGCCCTTGTCCATACACTGCTCCTACACCATAGACCGACGCGTCCGTGATGACCCATATGGGCTCGTCAGACTTGGGGTCTATGGGCTTTAAAATCGGAACTTTACAAGCCAGGGCCTTGATTCTATCAAGGCACGCCTGGTGTAGGGGTCGCCAGTGGAACGGTTGTCCGTTCTTACATATTGACTCGAGAGGCAAAGTGAAGGCGGATACATCTGGCAGGAAGTGGGCAAGATACTGAACGAGGCCGAGGAATCGCTGGACCTCGTTCAGCAATCGCATAGGCCTCCACTCTCGGATTCGAGCCAGTTTATCCGAGTCGGCATGGAGTCCCTTGTCATCGATGAGATGACCGAGGCAGTCCATTGACTCGGAATACAGGTCGAGTTTACTTTTGCTGAGGTATAAGCATTGCTCTCGGAGCCGAGCAAACACGAGGGCGAGGTGCTTCTCATGTTTGGCCACGGTGTCTGAGTATACGAATATATCGTCGAGGTAGACATGAACGAAAAGCCCTATATACTCCCGGAACACCCACATCATCAGACGTTGGAATGTACTGGGAGCGTTGCAGTCTCCTTGTTGCATGACATGAGAGACAGCCGTTCCATAGATGGTGGAGAAGGCAGTCTTCCAGATGTCGTCTACCTCAATGCGAATCTGTTCGTATGCATCCGACATATCGATCTTGGTACGGTATTTAGCTCGGGCTACGTCGTTCCGGATATTATCCTGGTCCGGGAACGGCGTGACATTCTTGAGCGTATTCTCGTTCCTCGGTCTCGTGTCAATGACGGTACGGAGCTTCCCATTCTTCTTGGGGATGCAGAGCAGCGGCGCGGCTTGCGCCGCTGGTCTCATCTCCCACCATCCCGCATTGAGGTACCTGTCCATCTTCTCGTGGAGCGCAGGGCGCAGAGCGTCGGCGCACCGGGGGTGATGGTACTGATAGCACTTGGATTCGTCAATCAGCAGGATCCGGTGATTGACTTCACGCATTGGCAGGAGGACTAGTGGGATTTCACCCACTAAGTCCTCTACCTTGCACATCCACTCTTCCCGTAGTTTCGGGATGTCCGTGTCATTAGGTTCAGGAGTGGTCAATTGCTTGACCACTTCCGCCTCTAATACCTCGTTGAGTCCGAACGGGTCCTCACAGCCAAGTTGGTCGCGGCGGACGCCCTTCGAAGAGCGCGGTGTGACGTTGTCCTGGAACGCGATGTTGGGCATCGGGTTTCTGGACGTGTCCTTCTTCTTGACCTTGTCGATCTTTGAGTATGCGGGGTATTCCCTGTCGGAGTAGTTGAGGCGAGCAGCTCTGATAGCCAGCGGCGGGTCAGGCATCTGGTCCGTCGTGGTACGGGGTGCTCTCTTGCTATGGTGTCGTCGTGCCTTGGATTGCGTATGTTGCTCATTGGACGGAGAGTCATCCTCCTCGTCCGATGGTACCATTAGTGACGGGTGACTGTCCGGCAGCGAGGTCCTCGTCCTTGCTGCCTTGACATCTTGGTTTTTGACCTCTTCAACGACTACTCTTCTATTTTTATAGGTTTTTCTTTTAGCATCACCCTTGGTACGAGAGTTGACGTGCGATGTCAACTCCAATAGCGCAGGGTAATCTGGGGAAAGGGCGGATTTCTCCCTCATGGCCTGTACCT
The DNA here is from genome assembly GCA_016618145.1 of Sanghuangporus lonicericola. NCBI lineage: Eukaryota > Fungi > Basidiomycota > Agaricomycetes > Hymenochaetales > Hymenochaetaceae > Sanghuangporus > Sanghuangporus lonicericola. The sequence continues at coordinate 3,575 of WJSG01023880.1, read as the reverse complement.
CGATGTCTTTGACCTCCTCCACCACGGGCTGCCTCTTGGGTCGACCGCGGTGAGGTGCGTCTAGTCATTGGGATGCCTTGAAAGGTTCGGGGGACCGCTTATCGGTCTTCCAGTCCTTGCGGAATGCCTTGTCTTCCTCTACCGTAAATGCCGGGATCATGGTTCCGTTGACTACAATCTGCCTGTTGTGCATATTTAGAACCACCCCGTACTGCGTCATAAAGGGTGTCCCTATGACGCAGTTGTATTAGTCGAGATTGACTATGTCGAAGTAGACTAACTCTGACACGGGTCCCACCTTAACCGGGACTCGTGTACCATAGTTGATTTTTGATCGACTGCCCGAGCAGCCGAGCTGGAGGATCACCTGCTCCTCCAGCACAATCTTAGGTGCTTGGGATATGTGCGCAAACTCCGGAGTAATGGAGTTGGTGGTGCTCCCTGTATCAAACAGGGTGTATGCATCCGTCCCATTGATGTTGACCAATGCACAGAGCGTCGAGTGGAGTTGGGGATCCCTGTATGGTTGCACTGTGACGGGTGTCATGGCCTTGCGACGTACGTTTGCGGTGTGTTTGCGGGGTGCAGTAACGCATTCCATTGCACACATTCGTACTTGCACGGGCAAGACAGTATCATCCTCTGATCCCGTCTCGCTCATGTCATCATACTGTTCAGCATTGTCATCAACGTGGTAGCCTCTTTCGCTGTCCACATTGCTGTCGCTGTTGTCAACCACTCGCATAGCATTGACACGGGCTATAGGCAAGTCATCCTCCGAGTCCATATCGCAACTAACTATGCACATTGCGTGTGCTCTCATAACTTCCGATGCAGCGTCGTCAAGGTCTGCCTTCTCACCCTCCCCCTCAGATCCATTCCCTGGATCATCGGGTGAGGACGTGTATTGAGATCCTTCCCAATGGCCGTTACCATGGTCCGACTCATCATCGGACACAGTCGCGAGCCGCTGGCCGTGGAATCGAGCTTTTGGTCGTGTGTCTCTGTTCTTTGGGCATGCCGCGTCACCTCTATAGTGACCCGGCTGGCCGCAGGCGAAGCACGTATCATCCTTCGACCGGGTCATAGGGGTGGCTGGCCAGGGCGGGAATTTAGTGAGTCCTGCTCCTGGTACCACCCGAGACGCGCTTGCTGGTTCGCGACTGCGAGGATGATGGGCATCGCGCGATCGCGATCGGGAGCGGTCTCTGCCCGGTTTGTTTTGGTGTCTGTCTCCACGGTAGTTGGCACAACTTAAGTGGGACACGGAGTTGTGGGTCGACTTGCAGCTCGAGACGCTATCCATGTTCGAGTAGGCTTCTTCTAGTTGACGGGCGTGATTGAGGCTATCATCCCAGGTGTTATATTCTGGGGTAATACCACGATTGACCCGTAGGTTCTGCCATATGTTTTCCGGGAGCCCATTGAACAACCAGAGGTGCATCTCATAGCTCCCCGGGTGTTCAATCATCTCCTTAGCTTTCCGACACAGGTCGGCAGTGAATCGCTCAACGCCGTTTTGTGCCCGGTAGTGGCACTTAGCAAACTCTTCGGTTGCCTTAGCGGCCGTACTCGAGTGCACGAATCTATCGTGCAACTTGCAGACAGCTGTCTCGAACAATGGTGTTTCCAGGTTGTCGGAGTGGTCTATCTCCTGAGCATACCAGTCGTCAGCATCCCCTTTGAGATGCTGGCGCAGGTAGATCAGTCGGTGTTGGTCTGCATCGGGCCCACATATGTTGTAGGCGCGCATCCAGTCCAGAACACCGTCCAACCATGTGTAGAACAGTTGGTGGCTGTTTGCACCGCCGTACTTGGCCGGTACCTCAATTTTTGGGTGTTTCATCCCTTCTGGGATGGGGATTCGCTCCCCTACTTTGTGTCTGATGTTCTGCACAATCTGTCCGAGTAGAGCATCCAGGTGTGTTCGAGGATGCGCCTGGTCCGACTGCACAGCGTGCGTGTTCGCCATCGACTGAAGCACGCTCACTGGTTGACCTGCGTTATATACTACAGTATTACCATAGCGCACTCCGCCAGGGCGAAGTGCTGCCGTTATGGAATTACCTGCTCGGTCTCCGGGCAAAGGGCTGACATCACGATAGGGGCGGTACATGGAGGGGAGGGGGCCCTCTGCGGCCTGCCTTCTCGTGCGGTCATGTTGGGCATCCAGTATACCCGTATATGTATTGCGATAGTCGGCATACTGGTCTGTCGCGGGCTCGTGCGGAGGTCTGTCGCAGGACGCGTCGCCGCGTCCACGATAACCGACACCACTTTGTAGGTTTGGGGTGTCCACTGTGATCGTCCATGCCATGTGCAGGCGATCACCGGGGGCTGTATTGCGAAGTACATGCTCTACGTTAGGTTGTATAGCTTGTACTATGCATCCTTGCCTTCGGACTTCCATGTCCACCCGTCTGTCATAGTCGGCCAGGGACTCGCCATCCTGCCTGGGCAGCAATGACTGAGTATGGTCTGACACCGTCTCGGCATACGTCGGTCGAGGCGGTGCGCCCGTTTGCTGTGGGACTGAGTCCAGGTTCGTGTTCATGCGGCGCGGCTCGTTGGTTGGGATTCCCTCGGTCAGTGGGGGGAGCCCCAATGCCTGCCACATAATGGCCATCGTTCTTTCCATGTCCTCGAGGGTATGCTTATTGTCATCGAGGGCACGGTTAGTACGCGCCATCGCCGCACTCATTTTGTCTCCATATTCCCGTAATATCCCCATGGATCGTTCCCGTAGCAGCTTGAGGTCACTGGCGTGCTCCTCTAGCTGCTGGGTACGGAGTTGGACTTGTTCGCGCAGTGCTAGCTGGCTTTGTGTCAACGCTCCCGTCAGGCCAGGGCCATGTTCTGGTCCAGGTCTGCGTGAAGTGTCTGACGGGGGTGTGGATAGCGAGGTTGCCGTCGCTTGCGGCGGCGGCCCAGTGTCCACTTGTTGCATTTGAATGCCAACTCGCGAGGGATAGGGTTGTAGGAGGGGTAACTCACCGATCACACCTGCGTATGAGCCTCTGTTCAGCGATGGTGATGGCGGCATATGATTTTGTCAGACGAGGCCCGGCGGGCTGATGCGCGTTNGGTCGCGTAGTTTTGAGCGTCGGTGATATTCTCCCACGAAGAAGCCTCGGGACCGGGGCTTCTCGCGGTGATTGAGTTGGTGTTGTTGCCTAGATGAGACATGATGTCGCCTAGTCTATGTTGGCGAGGCGAGTCAAAAAAGATGTAAAGCACAGTGGTCGTCTCACACCCAGGGCTAGACTCGTCCAAGACCTATAGATTAGGTGAACGTATACTAGCGATAGGGCGGTGAGAAGATGCCCTTCTCACCGCGCCTCGAGCAGGATATACAAGCGGAACTGTACAGTAGATGCAGCCACTATCTTATTGTACAGTAGTAGATCATGATTATGCAAGCATTCAGCATCTATCTAATTGCGGGCGCTCCGAACCAATGTACATCCGTTACACACCGGTAGGGCAACAGATAAGAGGTTTCCAATGGGATAGTGTCAATCACAGCTGTGCATATGATAGTATTCTGGTGATATTACTGGCACTGTATGAGGACT
>WJSG01023874.1:0-17698 GCA_016618145.1 Sanghuangporus lonicericola | reverse complement strand
GCGGCATGGAATATCACCCTGCCGTATATTCCTGAAAGAGCAGAGCTGGCGTGGCGGGCAGGGACAGGGACACATGGTGCACGCGGGACGATGGGTTTAGGTGAGTTCTTATACACGATATGCTTGTTCCTTCCTTCTAACGAGTCCTGTCCCTCCCATGGCCCGCCATACTAGACATGATCTTGACAGATCTTCGGCTTCATGCANCGGGCAGGGACAGGGACACATGGTGCACGCGGGACGATGGGTTTAGGTGAGTTCTTATACACGATATGCTTGTTCCTTCCTTCTAACGAGTCCTGTCCCTCCCATGGCCCGCCATACTAGACATGATCTTGACAGATCTTCGGCTTCATGCATCAACATCAAAGGACTTCAGACCTCGTTTGCACTCCCGAACCCTCCTCTCGCAGATCGTGACGGATTCTTGTCCTCCACCGTCGTGTCTATCTCAATACCCCTTCACCATTGCAGACGTAGTACTACACGCCCTGTCTCAGGTGTGCTCTCGCCTCTCACTAGAAGCTCGGTCTCCCGCACAAGCTATCTGCGAACCCTCCTCCCGCATGTTGCCCGCGCCTCTCTATCGGCTCACTTTTCGCGTCGCTCCCCCGCCTCCAGGACCTTGACAGGTCGTGAAGGTTTCCGGGTATCCATCACGGCGACGTGCAGCAGACCTGTCTTATCCGCGCCCTCAGATGCGTACTGCTCTTCCATGTGCGACATTCTCCTCCCGTCTGCCGCAGATTCAGCACTCCTGCAGGCTCGTGCCGACGCGCCGAAGCTCATGCAGCCTCCTCTCTTCCTTAGCCACCTCACCCTCAACGCCTGACTGTGTCGCATCGAATCATGCCCTTATCAGTCCCGCGGCGTCTGCTGTTCATCGTGCCCAAGCCGTCGGTTGCATTCCCTTTGACCATGTCTCGAGACATCCCTCCCGCGTGAACGAGCGGCATCCCGGTGGGCTCGATTCAGAGCGCGGTAGCAGGCCGCCCGCCCAGTGACTCAGGCTACTGCTACGTACACGTCACCCCGCGATCTCTACCGTGGCTACCCTCCCTGATGGCTCATCGCTCGCGTCTTGACTCTTGACTCGGGCTGCTGTGCGTTGTCAAGGAGTACTGGAAGTTCACTAGCCTGCCGCGCAAGCAGCCGATGAAGTCGGTCATCCTCGCCCGCGGTATTATTGAGCACGTTGCGCGAAGGACGTCCTGACTCCTGGCGATCGAGCATGGTACGCATAGCGAGGCCAGTGCCACACCTGCGCTTGCGTCTGCAGTCGTCGCTAACATCGGTGTTCTATCCAGGCATGTTGCAGGACCGTGGATACCTCCTGTACGGCTCTCCATGCGTCGGGACTCGGGAAGAGCTCGCTCATCATAACATAGCAGGCCATCTCCTCCTCGACGTCTATATCGTCTCCCCCACACAGGAGACAGACCCTTAACTCCGTCATCGCCGAGCTCCGTGCTCGTGCTCGTGGAGGATATTGACGCCGCGCATTGCAAGGGATCGGGGGCGACTCGTCGATCCGGCAAAGAGCCATGCTGAGTGCGCAGAAAGAGAGGGATGCCAGCGCCTTCATGGCATCGCGCGTCACTCTGAGCGATCTGCTGAACACACTTGAGAGCGTTGGTGTGCAGGCAAGAGGGCCGTATACTGATCGCCACGACGGACGAGTACAAGTCGGCTGATCGTCTGGATCTGCGCATGAAGTTCATGCTTACGGGCAAGCTGATCCGACGCTTCCCTCGATTGGTTTCAAGGACGAGCTGTTGGAGGAGAAGTAGCAGCGGCCGTACTAGAAGGACTGTGGCTACGGGTCTCCAACGGGAAACGCTCATCCTTCCACCTCGGAGTCTCGACTCTTCCCATAGCCATCCACACCGCCGTCTCCACCCTTCATCTCCTGCTCCGTATCGGAGTCATCTGGGACCTTGTTCGGCGTCGCACACTCGTCCCGAGGCTCGACGCTATCGCTCTCGCTCTCGCCCTTGCCTGAGAATACTGCGCATGGTTCCGACTCGTTTAGTTCTCTCTACACTCCTCCCGAACCGCGTATTCTCAAAAGTCGCCATCCGTGGTGGGCGACGTCGAGGCGCCGATCGAGTAGAACTTCTGCGTTCTGATTGCCAGCGGACGCGATTTCGTCAGCCAGCTGCGAGCTGCTCTCTTCTCCCGGCCTCCATAGTCAACGCAGCGAGGCTCTCCAGGGCTCCAGCCAATCGAGCCTGAGTGTAGCTGGGTCGACCTAAAAGTGATTAAGATGTTCAGCCAAGATGATGACAAATACAGGTACTGCACAAACTTTGCGCTCATGCGGAATGCGGTGGTACAGTGGCAGGACCGGAGAGAACACCAGAGCGCAAGCCGTGGAGATGGGGGTCTCAACGGGCATGTTGCTATCCGATATCCTGTACCCAATACCGCAGCAACTAGATGTATAGAGCTGCGACCTATGATTTCTTTGTAACCGTCAGTGGGATGGAATGAACTGCGCGTGTGCGGACCATGAAAAACAACCCAACAGACCTTAGAGGATCCTCATCATCGTAAATAAGAGGTGAGTTACATCTTCTCGGCGGAGGCCTCGAAGGAGTGCTTACCGCGTGTAATAGACACTTAGTGTCAGCGCTGGGGACGGTGAACACTGAACCGGTCAGGACATGGTCGGATGCTGCACTGATTGCTGAGCTGGCTTGGAGGTATGAACAGCAAACGTGGAAAGGGCAACAGGCGGGAGATGGCCGACGAGGGACCTGTTCCCGAACACCAAACTATATCACACCGCCGTGTGTGATTGCACCTGCGCGAGAGCATCCAAATATAACACATCAACTCGATCGGGGTCAAAACAGTAGGGGGCCTCGCGGGAATCGATATGGGTATCGTGCTACGATGGAACTAGATTGCATGGGCGAATGCCGAGAGAGAGACCTTGAGTGTAGGTAGCGAGCGACAGCGAGACATAAGTAGTATGTACTGCAGTTGAGACACCATTTGGAACTAGAAGTAATAACAACGGGGCCGCGGGCGAGCGCGGCGAGGCGTCGAGACGACGAGACGTATGTAAGCGGTGGGGTTGAAGATAATGGACCGACGATAGTGACAATGGTGAGCAATTACTGGCGATCCGAGCGGGCCAGAAGAGACAAGTAGAGACGAATAACAGACGAGTACTGCGGGCATAGTTTTCATGCATGAGGAGGGTGGCGAGTGGCAGCCCAGCGGCGTTTGAATGGCAGCCACAGAACGCGTCGCGCCTATTGGCACGGGAGATGGAGAGGGTGTACGCCGGGGAGCTTGATGTAGGTCGAGACGCGCTCCCGCGTGCCTCCGCGTACCCCTACGAACGGTTTCTGCTGACCGGTGGTCATGTTCGCGTTCCGTACCAGTAGCATCCGCTCTGTCCATGTAGTACATGGTGGGCTCAACGAAGGGTCTCAACGCCGAAGGGTCTCCCGCCTCCGCACTTCCGCCGTGCATATACCGATACGGCTTCTGGAACGACGGACGCGGCCATCTCATGCTCGAAAATCCTCTCAGACTCTGAGAGCGGACGGGTACGTTCGATCGTTGCCGGACCCGCTATGCTTCAGCAAGACGTCTCGCGCATATACCCTGCATGTCGCCCGTCGTTGGCATTCTCTTTGAGTGCAGGCCTCAGCGAGGTCGTCGGCTGGCGGTCGCAACGCTCTCCGGCCGCTGTAGCACAAATCGTGGGTGATACCTGCCGAGTTCTGAAGCAGACGTTGACAACCGTCTTTAGTTAGCACACCGCACAGACAACGCAAAAGCGCGGACTTCAGCGATTACTTGCTCACTTTCAAGTTCGCTGTGCGTCCTCTGTGGTGCAGGTACTGCCCAGCTCGGTGCAACGTACTAGTACGTTTTGACCTGATCCCGACCCTGCGCGACTGAACATGCCGCACTGACACGTCCTACCGTCGTCCGAGCACAGGTGCGCGCTCGTAGTCGTGCAGTATGAGCCTCCAGGCGCACGCTTTGCCATGACGGCGTCACACATTCAGCGAGATGTCCTAGGGTCCGACCAGTTGAGACTTCGATGGCCTGATTGGACCTTCCGAATGAGGCCCACAGATCGAGATCATGCGTGAAGTGGCGGGTGCAAGCCCAGACGGCGACAGCGTGTCGCAAGGCTACGCCCGAACAGTGGCGCCATGCCGCTGGCCAACTTGTACTGAAGAACGCGCGGGTGCAGACGGCCGGGATGAGCCTGCTGTCCACACCGGCCGCAACGCTGATCGCACGTTACTTCGTCTTGACGGAGCGGCCGGAGTTCAGAAGGAATGTGGATCGCCATGAATGTGGCCCCGAAACCCTCGGAGACGTCTAAGCTGCCGCGGCTCAGTGTCAGTCCATGGTTGTCGGCATGAGATTCGGGTATGGATGACGTTTGAGGGTTAGCTTTGAGTACGACGTGTCAGGACAACACCTTGTTGAGTCAGCGGAAGCTCGTAAGGATGAACGGACGCTCCCGGGCTCACCATGTTAGATTGCACAAACACCAGGACGTGATGTCGTGTACAGTAGTGCTGGAGTGGCGGTTGGCATGTACTACCTAGGCAGGAAAAAATGAATGAGCTTTCGCAACGAACAGTATGTGCACAACCTACCTGCAGAGAGCTCGGATACGAGCGCCGTTCTCGAGCTACCACTCGGGCCAGATGACATGGGCAGTCTTGAGAACGCTTGCTCGACCTTGAAGGTAACGGCTGTGTCCACACGTCGCTGATGGTACATCCACACGATGTGCTTGATGGCGTAGCGTGATGAGCCCAATGGCAGCGGCCTATAAACGTGTCAGCGGGAATACAAGATTCCTTTTGCGGGAAAACGGAGACCGACGCACCTGTCGGCAGGACGAGGTCAGACTGACAATCGCGCCATCACAGACAGCTTGTGAGGTTCCGCGGACGAGGGCAAAGGGAATTACTGCATCGTGATGGAGTTAACCCTTCAAGATGCTGAACGTCAGCGTCGAACGATGGCTGCCGGACATGCTAAGTACGTACCTCGCCACACGGGTTTACAAACCTATGTCACAGTTGAGAAAGCCGGGGTCGAGTCAGGACATGTTGGTGAGGGAAAGTTGTAGGCTCCTCCTTATATGTAAGTACGAAGTAGGAAATGTCCGCCGTGACTGGAAGAACGAAGACTGCTCACCCGGAATTCGACTGACAGTGACTCTGGCCTGAAAAGGGAACGTCGTCTTCAGATGAAGTCCGCGTTCCCGAGTTTTGATGTAGCAAGGACCCACGGGCTTCGCGCGTGCCTATGGCTAGTGTCCTGTTCGCCGGGGATGACGCCAGACCTCAGCCTGAGAGGAGTAATGAGTGCGCGAGACTCGGTATAGCCGCAGAGGCGGAAAATAGGTCTGGGAAGTCGCAATGAGGTAAACCTACTCACTGCAATGTGGGCACGAGCCTGGACTGGCCGGCATGACATACGAAGGACTGAACCAAGTCTTGGGGGACTGTCGACGAACGAGCCTGTAGCGGGAGGAAAACGAGCGGCAGGGAGAGAGCCTAGCTGGCAGGACCAGTCCATCGTGGCGCAGCTGAGCCGATGCATAAGGCGACGAGGGACGAGAAGTAGAAAAGAATGCAGCGAAGAGACAGCAAGTACTTAGTAGCAGAGACAAAGCGGGTTGAGTTCTGATTCAGCTTCAAGTCGATGAGGGAGGCCGCGCTGGCGCCTGTATCCACCTCTATCCACGACCTCAACCGTCGACTCTACACCGAACACTCGAGCTCACTATGCAAATCCTCGCGTACGGACACTGAAGCCGGCCTTCCCGCTGCTCTGTATACTGCTAGGCTGCTACCATCCTTGACCTTGCATCAAGATCTTCCGGGGGTCCTGGGTGTCAGTGCTCTCAACAAGCCAACTTGGCCTAGCCAACACTCGACCCGCAGCCACGGATCTTCGACAGCACGCAGGAGGAAGAACGGCGTGGGGCAATGCAGCCCTCAGCGGGTATTATCTTGAAGCATGTCGCTACGACTCGGAGAGCAGAGCTGGCGGAGGCACAACGGAGCATCATTCGGATACGATCGGGCTAGGTGAGTACACTTACATGGTGTGGTCATTCGTCCTTTCTGACGAGTCGCGCTCGTTCAGTGGCCCGTCGTATCGATTTGCCCTTCTCCCATAATGGTGCATTCTCGTTCGCCTTCACCTCCATTGACCGTGTCGTCCTTCCGCCATCATAGACGCAGTGCAACGTCGCGCGTGTCCTAGGCGTACTATCGCCTGCAGATCAGCTCGACCATCTGCTACACAAGTATCTGTGCCTCTCCACCAGCCTCGCGTTTCGCCCGCCTCCTCGTAATTCGACCCTACCTCTCGCTGACGGCGACATGCAACGCTGCGACCTAGTACGCGCCCCCAATACACAGTACTCGTCTGCCGTATGGAGGCCCCTTGAGGAGGTCTTCCTCCCGCCCGCCCGAATCAGACTTCATGTCCCTCCCTGCCGCTCATCCAACAATCAGTCACCCATCCTTTGACGACTGTCGCCATGAGCCATGGCTCTTGCCAATTGTGTTCGCCTCAGGTCCACCCATCTCTACTTCAGCTACCAACTCTTGTCGCTCATGCCCTGTCACTATCCGCGACAGGAGACTGGCTGAAGCTGTGCCACGTCGAGGAGTACGAGAAGCCCATGTATATGCGGTACAAACAGCCCCTTAAGTCCTTATCTTGGCCCTCGGTATGATCGAGCTCGTACTCATGCGCGAAGGAGAAATGTCCGTTCATCACGTCTGGACCTGTAGCCATCACTGACACCTACCTTCCCACACAGGCATCCCGCACCGCCGTAAACGACTCATATATAGGGCTCTGGGCGCCGCGAAGACCTCACATCCGCAGCATCAATACGCAACCTCACTCTCAACGTCCGCATCCTCTCCCTCACGCAAATTGACATACACTTCGCGCGAGTCGCCGCCCAGCTCAGTCATCACCGGACTCCTGGAAGACAGCATCCTGTCCGTGATGACAGCGACGCCGCGTTCCGTAGCGATATCGAGCGCGCATCGCCAAACCGGAGGAGCAGAACCAAGGCAGTCCTGAAAACCAGGACCAGGCGCAGCAAGAGCATCCCGGTTGACGCTGTTGCTCTCAACGAACTGCTGACCGCGCTCGACCGTACTAGGAGGGCCGTATAACTCTTCGCCACGAAGCCGCACCATACCGCCGCAGTCCTCTGCAGTTTATTACGTCTAGTTCGAGCGAGCGAGTACCAGTCTTCCGAGCTGTTCCCGGCAGCGACATCTTACAATCAGTGGTGACAGGGACCGGCGTCGGATGGAGGAGCAGTGGACAGGCGAAGAGGAATCCGGCTACGGCTCTCCAGCTCCAGCAGGAAGTGTCTCATCCTTCCCGGCCTCCGAGTTCTCTCCATCGCCATCCGCGCCTCCGTCTCTACTCTCCGCTTCAAGCCTGCTGCTCTGCCTCGGAGATATGGCAGCACGCACACTCGTCCCGGTGCCCGCGGCTCACCTCTGTCTAGGCAGGCGGCAGAGTCTGCGCGGACCCGTTTGCTGCGCTCATAACGAACCGCGTTCGATCGATGGCCGCGCCGCAGGACGATGTGTTGGCATTCAAGCCGTGCCCGTGCGAACCGGTGGACGACGTCGAGGTGTGGGTCGGGTAGAAACCAGTGCACTCGATCTCGGCCTTGGCCTCCAGTTATGAGCCTCCCTCTTCCTCTACCCTCCATGCTTGGCGGCACATCTGCTGACGCAATGCAGAACAGCACGAGGACTCTTGTTACTTTCCATCTCTCGACCTGTACTCGCCGGCGAGGACCAATGATCACGTTCGACGAGGAGTGGTCTGTCGCGCTCATCTCGACTCTCGAGCGTGCGATTACTGATCACTTATCCTCCGTCTTCCCGTGCGTCGACGTAGCATCTCTCTCCTGTTGGTGCTTCTCGTCGCAGCGCCACGGCTCTCTCGCTTGGTGTCGGCCCTCCCTCTACCCAAGCCGCCCTCTATCCAATCTCGCCGCTGCTCGTCGCTTGCGGGCTTCACTCGGCTGCGGTGAATGAGTTGGCCTGGTTTGTTGGCCCGGTCCAAGGGTCAATGCCGCCAACGATCGTCAACTCAACGTCAACGTCCCGCGTCCCTTCTCCGCCCGCTCCTGCTCTCGCCTTCGTTCTCAGTGCCGACTGACCGCCCGGCCATGCGCTCTTGAACCGGACGTCTCTCGCCCGACACACACATGCCTCTACGGCTTACCCTCGGTCTTTCACCTTCGCCGCGTACGAGGGACTGCACCTATTCGCATCTATGTAGTCCGTCCGAGCCGCTGCGGCGTGTCCACCGAGGCCCGAGCACTGCTTATCAGTGCCCGGGTACGGGAGCGAGTCAAACACTCGCCCGGCTGTTCTTCTCGAGGTGACAGACATCGAGCGATCACTCTGAATATGAGCAGAGCCCGCTGGGTCTAGAAACGCATCATTGGATCGGAGGCGGCACAATACTTACATGCATAACTTATCTGGTGGGCAAGCTGGGGTCGGCGGGCTGGCGGGAAGGAACGTCGTCCATGATGTCTGCAGGATGCGGAGAGAAGTGCTAGGGTACTATAGACTAAGACAGCTTGTGAAGAGTACAGTTGAGGAATGAAAGCAGGGAAGAGCGTGATGGTCGATGCCTGGAAGTCGCCGTTCGATTTGAATGAAGCCTTGCTCGAGGTTGAAAGAGGGGGATTGTAGCGTCCGTGCGAAGTCTGCATGGGGCGTGGGGCGAACAAATGCTGTCAGAAAACTTATATACTAATACACGGGACATAGCTAGAACAGAACGACATAAGAAAGATACTAAGTACATTGAGAGAGACGGCATAAAGGAAGCGCAGACGGAATGATACATATAAGAGACAGTAGTCAACCTCAGCCCGCGGTGAACGATTACGCAGTCGAAGATGATATCTCGAGTACCTCGGTCTGAGCGCCACCTTCCACCTTCGATTCTGGGGCCTCCGAGGGCGGGGGAGCTTGCAACTCGATACTATCGTCATCATCATCGTCGGACCACACCGAACGAGCCGGATTGACGAAGCCTCCGAGGGACGAGATGAAGCTCTGCGTGCTGTATGGGTTCGTGGAATCCAGCGGGTCGATCTGGACGTCCATGCGGTTCGCCTCTTGTAGCTCGAGGAGGAAGCGTGAGATGAGGATGGCTGTGATTCTGCAAACAAAAGTTTGTGTAAGCTGATGGCTTGCAGCATGTTACCGGGAGTGATTTGTACTAGTACACGTACGGGCTGGTGAATATAGTGATCACACTGAATCCGTTGTCGCTGTCCTCGCTCGCGACCTATGGGATTATCTATGAATCAGTAACTGACACGCAGATAAGAGGGACGATGTTTACCGCAGTGGCAGAAAGGATCACATGAAGGACATTCATAACGGAAAGGATACTATATGCCCGCATTCAACGTGGTGAGTTGTTCAGATACTTGGGAACATCCGCTGTACGACCTACACAAAATATATGGTTCCTAAGCGGGGAGTTAGATATCAGTAAGCCAAAGCACATTGTTGAGAGACGTACCACCGCGGAAAAGGACGTCCGATAGCCTAATCCTCTTGGAATGCTGGATGTCTGTCAGGGCGGCGCAGCCTCGCAGCTTGGTCCAGGTGATGTAGATGAGGATAACGTCCGCAGCGATGAGCGGTACTCGAGAGATTATCGCGACTTTGCAGTCCGTGGATGAGCATGTGCCGTTGCATATAATCGCTAGACAACCTACGCCTTATACGGAGTCAATACCAATGTATGTGATGAGATTAAACGGTCCAGACCTAATGCCGAGAGTGGGAGTTGTGTTGTCCGTCTCGAGGCATCCAAACGGCGGGAACGCCACTCCAGAGGCGTGATAGCCATATATCACCTGCATCATGGCCAATCAGCTTCTGCGGCGGCCCATATAATTCAATTTACTCACCAAATTGACACCGAATGGTGCTAGAGACAAAGCGGCAACGAGTAGGCCGAGGAGCTTGCTCCTGCTCAATGCGTATGCACGGAGTGCAGAGAAGGCTGACTGCGGGTGTCAGGGACCATTATCCGATGACTGGAAGCATGCCTTACCTGCTCCTGGAATATATTGCAGTCTTGCCATCGCCCCAGCGGCTATGGGTAGCATGGAACAGCTGTGGACGTCGATGAGCAGTAAACAGAGCTCTGCGAGGCTTCACACGAACTTCCTCTGAATTTGGTTAGATTAAAGACTTGCCATGACCAGGACTGAGACTACTTACCTTATCTGAAGGGAAAGGCGCAAAGTTGACGATCACCATGACATAGACCGTCACGGAGATCCACTTGTTTGCGAAGAACAAGAGTGCCGCTCCGCTGATGCGCTTCGTAATCCAGAAGTAAGCCACCTCTCGATCAAAAATGATGAAGGTGTCGTAGATGAAGAGGACTAAAGAGAAAGCGTCATGTCGACTCCGACGAGCTTGCAATAGAGTGAACGCACCTGATGCTGCTAGGCTGCAGTAGTCGCTTGTATAACTGTTTGGCGGCATCAGCAAGTGTTATCCGTGATCAGAGGCCTCAAGCTATGCGACGTACAAGGTCTTAAATAGGGCCACGGTCGCAGCGGCACCATCTGCGTCGGAAGACATGGTGAAGGTGAAGGCGAAGGAGGCCGCGCAAGTCACCGTGGCACGCTACCAGGCTTTATATCGCCCATGCTCGAAGAGAAGACCCGAAGCTGAAGTGGATGAGTGCCGAAGAGATGGATATTTCAATGAGCATGCTGCCATCCGACATCCCTGAACCTAATGTCGACCCAACAAGATGGACAACTGAACGATTCTCCGGTGTACATCATAGCACACGAGACAGAAACCCACCGACCTTCAACCAAGAGCCGCAGTATACACCTCATCGTCCAATCGTGAGGTGAGTTGCATTGTCCTACGTGAGGGCTGAAGCCTCGGATGAGTGCTAGCCGCCATTCCAGACCGCTATCAGACGGCGATACGTGTACGGGAGCATCTAAAAATGGCACATAAGTGGAGTCAGAAGCAACGGGTGGAGCGGTAGGGTGATGGATATGGCGAAGTATATGGTGGACTATTGGGCGCGTACCGAGAGAACGGGAGGAAGATGTTGAGCGGAAGACAGCGAAACGTAGTATGTACTGCCGAAATACTCTTTTGAATCAGAACCGACAACCCCGGTAATTACGGCGAGCCAATTGAGAGGATACATACAGGCGTTGAGAGATATGCAAGCGTTGGTTGAGCGTTGGAGAGAATAAGTGTGGTGATGTGCGCTGCCGTTCGTGAGTGGGCTGAAAAGGAAATGTGGGGCTGAAAATAACGTAGTCGGTGGAGGCTGTGGAGCCGGAGTGGAGCCGAGAGTGGACGGGAAGGGCACGCGCAGAGCGACATAGCCTGCAGGGGTAACGCGGACGGACACGCGGAGTGGACTTAGACACAGACATCATTCGTTCAGGATGCCTCAAGCGACGTGAAAGAGGTACAGTACGTACGACTTCGTGCTAGCCTTGTGTTGAGTGCAGACGTGCATGCCGCCGAACTGATCGGCCCGCGATCGCAGCGCTCTCGGTGCCCTGCATGTAGCACGAACCGTGGGTGCTATTTGCAGAGTTCTGTCGCAGACGTTGACAACGTTAGTACACCGCACAGACGACGTGCGGACCATAGCGGCGATGAGTTGCTCACCTTCGCTGTGTCGCTGCAACCCGAGCTAACGATCCATCCGCTTCCGTATAAGAATGGCCTAGCCCACCGCCTCTCGCCGATTTCCCACAAGACAGGCAGAGATACGAGGCCGCCTGCTTCGACCCTGCGCTGCAGGATCCACTGCACCAACATGATCGCCCATCGCCCGTTCGAGCATCTCAGGGTTGCATGCGTAACTCGCGCAGGTGATCCTGCCATGACCGCGTCGCGGAATGTTCAAGGTTTCGACCAGCCGTTTGGGAATGGGTATTCTGCAGACCGCCAGATGTTCGTGTTATACGTAGAGCGCGAACCCGGGAGGCGATATCGCACAGCGTATCGCGAGACAGCGCCCGAACGGCGTCGCGGTGTTGCTGACCGATCTGTACTACAGGATGCGCCGGGCAGATGGCTGAGTTGAGTCCGCTGTCCGCACCCGTAGTGTCGATCACCCGTTGGAGTAGCGGGAGCTCGGAAGCGATGTGCTGTCGTTGTTGAGAAGGGGGCCGGGGAACGGCCGCCGTGGGTAGCAAGCCTTCTTATGATGCAACAGCCCGATGTAGATCCAGGTCGCCGTGAACGGTGCCCGCGTATCCTCGGAGACGTCTAGACTGCCGCGGGGCGGTGCGAGTCCAGAATGCCTCGTCAGTACTAGTCGCTGCTCGGAGACATGTCCCAAGCCGTTGCGCAATGCGCATACATGGCCGTTGGCCGCTGTTGCGATGTTCGGCGCTGGGGATGTAGTTCGAAAGAGTGCTAGGGCTACCGTACGAGGTACCCTAGACGACTTGGTTAGTAAGCCAGAGATCGGGCCGCCAGCGTGAACCTGACTCACCTTGCTTGCTCGCTAGTCAACAGCGTCCCGACATCGCATGCAGTCTTCTCGAGTAGAACTTGATGCAGCATATACCTGAACATGAGGGTGAATACCACGGGAGCTCGGAGTCTGCGCGCGACCTACCCACAATGGATTTCCTCCATGCGGACTGGCTTGCTCGAGGCTCTACTGGCTCAGGCGACGCAAGACGTCTTGGAGCCGCCTGCACGAGGTGTAGGTGACAGCCGCGTTGCAATGTCGCCCGTGGTAACAGATGTGAGCGTAGGGACGACAGCGTTACGTGATGAGTCCAACGGCGGCGGCCCTTGCGAGCCGGACAGACAGAGAACCTCGGGTCAGCGCACAACTCGAAGCACAAGATTTGGGACTACGTAGAAATCGCAGAGTGAGTACGACGTTCTAGGTGCGACACAATTCAGGATAACGCACGAATTCAGGAGGGCTCGCTCTGCAGTTCAGTTGGGACGGGTCGGCGGCTTGGAGGCAACGGAAGATACTGCGATATCAGAGTGGAACAACGACTGCACTCGCGAAGTGCGTACCTCAGCGGGTGCGAGATCATTATCATGGTTGTGGGGAGTCGGAATGGCACTGAATTAGGAGAACGTGAATGCAAGCTTGTATGGACTGGCATGCATGTGAGTGTCCGCTGTGTCTGCACTGACCAAAGATGCTTACCGTGACAGGCACTTAACTCCGACATAGGGCGTCGAGTCCTGATGACTAGCGCATCCGTAGAGGTTTCCGTTACGGACTTGGCAATCTCGCGCGTTTCAGACATGCGCTAGCGGCAGCACCTTTTGGTGGAGTTGCAAATTCTCAGAGAAGTAACGCAGGTTCGTAGAGAGGAAGATACGGGTGTCCCCGCGACGGCCGGATGATGGAGATTCGGGGGAATAGCGCACTGCTGTAGTCGCTTTCCAAGGCGCCGTTCTGGAAAGCCCAAGTGAGTGAATATGAGAGAGGGTAGAGCTAAGCTGCTCACCACCGGGTAATTCGGGCCAGAAGGATATGATGTCGCGCACTGTATACGCAGGGATGTGCATGTCTGCGAGAGATAACCAGTACATTCAGGGCAGCAGAGCTAATGCAGGCTAGGAGAAGCACATAGGTACTTAACCTAGGACCGTGGTATGCGCATGCGAATGCTTGCCGGGTTCCAAGCTACGGCATTGAGCAGGACTGAGGACAGACGGGGCCATGGAGAGGCGATAGCGGAATGGAATTGGAGAGCAGCAGGACGAAGCGCAGGACGGCGGGCGAAGACGAGGTGTCGATGGGACGAGGCAAGCCAGAGAGGACACCAGGAGACCATGCGAGTCGAGAAGGACGAGCTGCGACCATGCCGGAGTCTCGGACCGGGAGGTCTCTTGGGGGCGCTTATTCATCTCCCCCTCGACCGACATCGGGCTCTGTACTTATCCTCTTTGCTCCTCTGCTCACTTAATCACTGGTAGTCTGCCGCTATTCTTCGAGCTTCTGTCAGTGCTCGAGCCCTCTGCCGTAGACACTTGGCTGGACTTCCATCCTCGCCAGCATCGAAGCCTCTTCTTTTGGACAGCCTGTGGGTACAGGAGCCGCATGGAAGGAGTAATCGTCGCAGCGAGACAACGAGAGCAGAGCTAGCGATGAACAGGCGTGATACTGGTGACGGGCAAGCTGGGACTAGGTGAGTATCATCCACATGGCGGGCGTGGTCGTGCTTTCATTCCGACGAGTCCTGTTCTACCCACAGCCCCTATACCCACTCGCTTCGCCAACGGCGTTCGAGGAGGACGCCAGCGGACCACTCGTGTAATGTACGCAACGGAGCTCACATGGGATTTGCGAACAGATGGTCAGTCAAGACAACCGTGCTGTATCAAAGGTGCATAGTGCGTACTCTCGGACCACCTCGGCCAGCCTTCCTTTATGGCGCTCCGCTCGTCGAAGGCATTAGGGACATCCAGGAGCCAGTCCGACGCGAGTGAAGCCGGCACCATGACCTCTCCAATGACGAGTTCGTCGACCAACCGTTCGAGGGCTAACACGTCTGCCAACACTGGCAAATCCAATCGCGGGTCATAGCCGACGACGAGTCGCCGCACTGGATGTCTCCTGGACCGGGCGCTGAGCATGTACTCGAGCTGGACCACGCTCGTGACGTTCCCCGGCAGGTTGATGCATAGTGTGTCCAGCAGCGGACACGTCAACGTGTCGGCGTGAAGGGGGCTGAGGACGTAACCCAAGGTAAGGCAGTGATGGGGAGCGAAGAATGGATTGAGCGTGATATTCAGACCTCGAACTTTCGGGAACCACGAGGACAGGAGAGGAAGTGAACGGATTATCTCGTACTCGGTAGGACCGAGGGCTAGCCATAGCTCCTCGATCGCTTCGAGGACGGGTGACGTCTGGAAGAGCGTATGTAGCTGACTCCAGTCGGATTCCGACCGGACTGGCGCGCACATTGACACCGAGCCCTGGTCGTCAGCGAATTGCAGGAGCTTTCTGCCCGAGAAGT
Organism: Sanghuangporus lonicericola; assembly: GCA_016618145.1. Classification (NCBI taxonomy): domain Eukaryota; kingdom Fungi; phylum Basidiomycota; class Agaricomycetes; order Hymenochaetales; family Hymenochaetaceae; genus Sanghuangporus; species Sanghuangporus lonicericola. The sequence goes on along the minus strand of WJSG01023874.1, from coordinate 2,619 downwards.
CGATGCGCAACCTCCGGTATGCCCTGTCTCCCAGGAGCATCGGTATGGATTCCACAGGATGGATAGGCGTGTAGAAGCGATGGCAGGAAGGAGGAGAGATGATCGCAGAATCGACCATGCGGATGGCGGGGATGATCGCAGGCTCCCCGTACGCATCAATGGCGAAGTAGCGTAGTCGCTGAAGCTTGACGGATGGCGGTAGATGAGCGTTGTCGGGAAGTGGAGCGCGACCTTGGATGGTGATGCAGCAGAGATAAAGCTCCTCTAACCGGGGGCTCCCGGAAAGGAACTTAACCAGATCGTCTAGATTCCAATTTGGCTTGTTGTATTCACAGTAGACATATGGCGCATGACACAGAGCAAACCGCGTGAGGAGCGGGAATGTGTTAGCAGGAAGGAGGGGTGTTCCGGCCAGATACAGCGACCTCAGCTTGTTACCATGGCCTGCGAAAAGAGGCACCGACGGGGAATCCCAGAGTGAAAGCGGGAAGGGTACGTTTAAGAAGTTTATCTTGCAGTGAACCAGCTCTGGGGCTGAGAAAGCCAGCAGAAAGTCGAATATACTTCCCGGCACCTCTTCTCCGCGATTCCACTTGACATGGATATGCAGCTCGCGGATCTGCCCTTCCAGCAGCCGGCACCACGCATCCATCTGTCGGGTGTAACAGGAAACGATGTCGATAGCGACAGGAGAGCCGAAGCTCCGGTTGAAGTGCTTGGTACTGCCGCGATCGTGCACGGCCTGGAAACGGTTCCACAGAGATGGGGTGCCGAGCACAAGATCCCTCCAGCATCTACACACCGCCAGAAGCGGCTCAAGCGATTCCGTTCTGTACACCTTGAATGGCCAACGCGCGGGAAAGCAGGCAACAACGGGTAGCTCATCTCGGAGCATCGAGAAGATATCCGTCAGGATCTCCGGAGGAAGGCGGTTTATCGGCACGACCGTATTGCGGAGAGCGTCGGAGATGCGTATCCCATCGCAAAACATGGCCTTCAGGAAGTCCAGCTAGATTGCGAACGAGAAATGAGCTTCCAACCAAATGGCGATCAGATCGATACAGCGAGCGGAGCAATCACCTGGTCCAGACATCTGAATAACAACGGCTCTTCAGCAAGAGAGAATGGTCTGCCGTGTACTGAGTACGCACCTTGTAGCCCCTTCAGCGCGACTGTTGCGAAGTTCCTGAACGCCACCCGAGATGATTTGGGCGAGCGTTTCCAGCGAATGGATGGGCAAGTCAGTACTTGACATATCTACCGATAACCATCAGCGACGAGCGTGCTATACCCGAGCAACACCGCGAACCTTGTACGCACTGGTGAAGGCGGCAGGGAATCTCTCGCGACTCAGGTATGCGCTGGAGGAGAAGTATGCGAGCTAGTGGCACGCACGCTAACAGATCAGGAATGACGCCCTCCGTACCCTCCGAGTCCCACGCCATGAAGTTGTAGTCTCGACCAAGAACGAACCTACATGGAAGTTTACGACATAAAGTACACTCACAAACCACAGGAACAACCTCTCTTCAGGTCGACTCGCACGAGAATGATACACCGCCGATGACTCCTACATAGGTTCGGATGAGGTAACAAACTTCTTATTGCACGGGTGAGTTCTACTACCGAACCAGATGCACTACAGCCTCCGCCGGTGCCAACCAATTACCTCGCGCTCCCTGTTTCGCTCCGAAGCTCTATTGGCCTCCGAAAGCCCTGGTAAATGCGTCAATCAATGCCTGAGGAGCCCCGGGGCTGAAAGCCACATCAGCATTGCGGAAGCTCAGCGCCGCAAAGGTCTCCGCGTGGGCACAGATCTTCTCCTCAACAGCCGCGATGGCAGCCTCCCTCTCCTCCGCACCGGACGCAAAGACAAGCTCGTCCTGGGGTGCGAGGTAGGTTATAAATGGTGTGATCTGTCTGGAAAGACGAATGTGGCTCACTGCGAATGCCACAGGGTCTGGCTTTGGACGATCACGTCGCTGGAGCTGATTGTCGTGGATACGATGGACTTCGTGTATCTGTGCCTAGTGTCTTGTTCACGGGTGGGAGGGTCCCCCGGGAGGTGGCGCGAGACCTCGAAGAGGTAGTGGGGTTCGAAGGAGCAGGTGTGTTGGAAACTGGCCCAATCCTCGGGGATCAGCCGGCCTGGTCGGGAAAACCGAGAGTGTACGTGCCCCGACTGTACGCGCACATGTGGGTGTGTATGAGACGCGTCAAGTCAATGCTGACGAGTCTGTACAGGGCTACTCACCTAAAGGCACGCGGGAGAAGCTCACTGAGCATATGCCGTGCAGAGGATTCACGTCATGGGCAGGCCAGCGGACAGACAGCGCGAGGAACAGAGAGCCGATAGCAGAAGGGAGAAGAGCGGCAGACGAGGCGCAGGACGAGTCCACCGTGGTATATTGGAACCAGGAGCTGAGAGGAGGCAGAGGGCGAAGAGTCGCTGACGCGAAGATGAGGAGGCGAGTTGGAAAGGACGTAGCAGAGGAACTTGAAGCGAGTCGACGCAGCGCAAGGTCAGTCGGTCCGAAAGCCCGCGCATGCCTCGGTCGGGCGCCTACCTCCTCTTGCAGCGACCACGACAAGCTCGAGCTGCCCCAGGGCCGGACAACA
>WJSG01023845.1:0-10651 GCA_016618145.1 Sanghuangporus lonicericola | reverse complement strand
GCACCGTGCGCAGGTCGCGCAGGTCCTGCGCGGTGTACGGCGGCCGGATGAGCGGGAGCAGGAGGAAGTGGAAGATCGACTTTGGGTACTTGTCGAAGACCGTCACGGAGAAGTCGCTGTGGCAGAGGCGGATCGTGTCCGGGAGCGTCGCGGGGTCGGTGCGGTCGGCGTAACCGCGCAGGACAGTGAGGTGTGCCATGTGTCCGTAGAGGCGAGGCTTGTACTTGAGCCGTTGAGGAGCCTTGGATGGCGGTGGTGGCCGTGCGTAACACGCATTCGACTCGGGTATTCGCTTGTGGGTGCCATCGGGAACTGCCGATCCTCCCACCTCTGAATCGGCGACCTGGTTAAAAAGTACAAAGAGTTAGGTAGTCAAAGGCAGAATCATGGGGTCGTCGCGACTTCTACTATCACCCGGACATCTTCGCAGCGTACTGGCAGAGACTGGCAGGAGGACTGGACAGAACTTCTTCTCGCAAACGTACGCAATACATATACTTGTCATCGACGTTGATTGTACGTAACGACGCCACACTCGGCAGCTGCTGGGTGAGTAACGGGACGGGGGAGGTGTGAAGCACAATCGTGGAGACCGCATGTGTACGTCGGGACTCGGGCCCACTCAGTTCGAGGAAGTACAACAATTGTATTCGCCACCGCGTACAAGATCAAACATACAGCCTGTCCACAGGTCCATGCGAGAAGGCGAGAGCGACGTACCAGTATGAAGATGCCGTTCCCCTCATCGTAGAACCTCCTGCATTGGTCATGCAAACTTGAAGCGCGAATGTGTGATACCGCCTTGAAAACGATATTGAGGTGACCGAAATCCGCCGAGAAAGCGACGAGAAGCTGTATTGCAANGGTGACCGAAATCCGCCGAGAAAGCGACGAGAAGCTGTATTGCAACCGTCGAGCACAGGGAGCGATGTTGCCAAGGCGATGAAGGGAAGAGTGTGCGGGTATCAAGCGACGCAGCCGAGCGTCGAGTAATCGAGAGCGTGTGCCCACGGAGACTTCCTGGCCAGCAGCTGACTTCAAGGAACGGGGTCTCAGCGGTCGAGACGATGGCCAGAGTTGAAGGACGACCTGAAGGCACTGATAGAAAGAGAGGCAGAGGCAGAGGCAGAGGCAAAATCAGAAGCAGAAGCGTGCACTGGGGGGTGGTGCGGATTATGGCGGTAGGGACGAAAGGACGAATGCGGTATAGGAACTCGGAGGGTGGCTTGTGCGAGTGGGATGTTCGTGTCGGCTGTCTTGCAAAATGCCTTCAGCCACAACAAGGACCCAAATTACGTCGTTGAACCCGTCGCAATAGGAGTCCTAAGAGTGAGTCCAGGAAGTGGAGGGGATCGACGATGCCCAGGCAAAGTTGTGACAGTCGAACGGTCGATGGTAGAGTACTGGATTTGAAGGGGACATGTTGGGAATGTGTGAAGTGTGAAAATGTGCAGACAGGGCGGTGGGAGGTGGTATTGACTGGGGAGCAGGTCGACCATCGAGGGGCCTAGTCCGGGTGTGGGGGTAGGAAGACAAGGTGAACTGAGGAACAGGGGGGAGGTGCAAGAAAATACTGGGGAGACCACTGTCTCATCCTTTCTCCTTCACCGTCGCATCCTTATTGAGGCTGCCCATCGTGACAATATTTGTATCATCGGCTAGGCGTATGGCGATGGGGAGGGAGGATGTGGCTGGTGAATGTGGATCCGTGGTGGTGGGGAATAGGAGCGGGCGTAGACCTGCGTGGACACTCATCGTGAGATGGACTGGGGCCTCTCCTGGTCGTCAAGAGTTGGATGAGGCGGGGGGTGGTCGGACGCAGAGTTCCGAAGGACAAGGCGGGAGGCAAGCAGAATTTCCGGGCGAGATGGGGCAATGGTGCTGAGGGTGGTGAGGGTCAGGGGAGGCGGTGGTGGTGGATTTGAACCGCTAGTTCTTTGTGCATGGCGTCGGGAGGGGCGGGGACAACGAAAATCAATATAAAGTGCCGGATGGGCGAACGGCGCAGACGAGGGCGAGCAGACAGACAGGAAGCGAGTAGAAGGCCGGCAGCAGGCGGGGGCTGGCCGGGGACACGCTGGGACATGGGTGTTGCGCGTTTTCGGATCCCAACTTGGCGCCACGCATTCGCCCTCCCACCGCCTGTCCGTCCGCAATCAGGGCCTCCTCTCTTCCTCAGCTATGCAAGGCTTGTCGCAGCTCTCACAAAGGCTTCCTGCTGGACTTCAGCGCAGACCTGGCTCTGTAGGGCCGTCTGGCGCACGTCGACAACCCGCGGCTGGCAAAAAACGGCAGCATTTCGGCCTCGATCCGTCCTTCCAACCGCACGCTTAATAGCATCGCTGCCTTCATCTCCACCCCCTTGCAAGGAGTGGACACGAAGACCCACGAGGGGTGTCGCCGGACTGGAAACCAGCATCACCGACCAGCCGTGGCGGCCAATCGGTCATGCTGCTCTCTTCGACCGCTCAACGAACAAACAAGAGATAGAAATCCAACATCGGTCAAGAACTTATCTTCTATGATGCACAATGTGCTAGACTCGGACGTCGGGGCACAACGCCACCGACGAAGCCATACATGGGCTCGAGTCGCTCAACACCCAGAGGTGCGTTATGTGTCGTGTAGTCGTCCAATCTTCTTCTTTGCCATCGTTCAGTCGTGCTGCAAATCTTGAGGCCATCCCTTGTTGTCTGTGCCAGTATTCGCGCCCTGGCTGGATAATCGGGCGGTGGTCCTTGTATTGCGAACTTGCATCTGGTCATCTTGCGGCCCACATCTTGAAGAAGGTGTTGCACACAAGTCGCTTGAGGCATACAGCAAATCTGAGGCATTCATGTCACCCTTGAGCACAGTCATTTTTCTTGCAGGAAGAGCAATCGGTAGTGGTTAGAGAAACTCACCGCCTCGGCGCGCTACGCGTAGGCAATTCTGATTGCACGTGACATGTCACGTGCGTGTCGTGCGCGCTCAGAATGTTGGGCGTCCAGTTGCAACTCGGGCTTCCAGCAAGCTCAGCGTTGGGGAGGCCAGCAGGCTGAGGGTATCCAGGCTGGATTGCGGGACCTGTGTGTGCCCGCACTCAGGAAGCGTTTGCGCGATGTGCTCACCATGAGCCCTCTGAGGATGTGCTTGTTGTGCTTGTATGGATATTCGAGGTGGCATAATTTGGGTGGTTTCCAGCCAGAGGACGCTTCAGTCGTGCCGCAGACGATCAGTCGCTGTCTTGAAACGCACGATACAGGAAGCGGCTGAAAAGCTACATGACGGGGCTACGATTGGTGTGGTCAGGCAAAATACCAGAGAGGTTGCGACTGGGAACCGACCTATGACCTCGCAGCCAAACGTGCCATCTGCTCTTTACTCCTCTCTCTCGACACACTCTCGTCTCTCCTTTTCTCCACATGCCTCCGGAGTCCTAGCCAGCGAAGGCGGCAGCGATGATCGGTGGAGGCGGGGTGGTCGAGGCTCGCGGAAGCATTTTGTGGCTGCAAGGTACAGGATCTGGGGTGCGCGCGTACCGGGACGGTGGGTCGCGCGCCGGTTGGGCAGCGATGACTTGGATTTCGGCATGCCAAATGGCAAGTGCGCATCTCTCCGACTTCTTTCTTACTTTCTTCGCCGTCGTTCCCTTCGTGATACAGTATATGAACCCCAGCGGGCTCTCCGTCCTCCCTCACCCCTCCTCTCTCCTCAACCCCCACCATCTGTTCCGCCGATACTCGCGCCCTCCCGCTCGTTTTGTGTAGTCTCCTCCCGCTTTTTAGTCTTTGATAGAGCAAAACTCTGGACGTGTCCTTCTCCTATAACAAAAAATTTGATGTGGAGATTTGACCCGCCTTACCCCTCATTTACACTTGCAATGTCTCAGTCTTCGCGTCCTCTGACGGACCGCCCCAGTTTCGTTGAGCGCTATCATCCCTACGCCCGCAAGACGGGGCCACGTCACGCCCGGCGCGGGGGGCTCATGGTGCGCCCGACGCATCTTCGGACTCTGTGTCCCTCACCGGGCTCACTTGCCATGTACGTAGGTAACGGTAGACCGCCGCTTCAACCCGGAGCAAATCGTCGAGGAGCTCGAGGCAGCCGTCGTGCCGCCCTCGGTAAGTCTTGGCCCATTTTCCATCACCACCCTCGCCTTCCCCTCATCCTCCATCCTTGCCCTAGCCCTCAACCATGCGTTGTGAACAGGTTCGGCATGCAGATGAGCGGCCCGAAGAGGAGGACGTGCCCGTCTTCGGTACGGCAGATGCTCCCGCTGCAGCTCCTCCGGCTCGCGGCAGGTTGGCCGCGATTCTAGCGGTGAGTTCGAGCTCTCCTTTACGAGAGTGTATCCTGACGTGTCTTGCGTGCCCTAGGCTATTGCGCAGATGTTGCGTTTCGGCTTCTTCGCCTGAAGAAGTCGCTCGAAGCCCAGCCTACGGGGTGGGTTCAAAACTTGTCCTCCCACTTTCTTGGTATCTTGCCCCAATCGTCGTCGTCGTCGTCATCGTCATCGCAGTAAGCCTCATATCCTCTCATATCGCCAATCGCCGTCTCTCTACGCTATCAAGATATCGCATATTTTCCTGCTTGGATCTCACTGTACGTGTACATACCGCTGGCTCCCTCTGATCTCTCAAACATCGACATGTGTACCGCGTGGCCATCTACTGTATCATATTCCCATCTACCTCTCTGTTGTCCATCTACATACAGCTCTTCTTGTACATACTTAGCGATCTCGTCCGTTGTCTACGTGCAGCCTCATACCGTATACCATACTAGTACTGTTGTCTTGAGTCTTGAACGTTGAACTACAGCCCGTTCAAGTTGAAATACACTTGGACATGTACGCTGTCGACTCGAAAGCTTTGAAGAGTGTGGGCGACAAATGGAGCTTGTCTCCTCATTGCTGGTTGGATCAACGGTATAACACGAGGCGGGCGGCGCTGTGCCCGACCCCACACCGTACTACTCAATACCAGGGTTCGAGGCTGTCCCGAGCAGCGTAAGTCAGGGCTCATAACCTGTTGAAAACAACAGATTATGGGGTGCCTGCCTCACACTCCTCAGTTGACAGCGCAATCTCATTTTATCTTATTTTCCTTGCTACATTCATGCAGACATAAGAGAGCACGATCATGACATAGCGAGCGATACGATATTCATGCATACATCTCGTCCCAACCCTCGTCATTCGTTGCCGGCCTCGTAGGGTCTACGCCGACGATCCCAGCAGGTCCAGCTACAGGCTCAGCAGGACCACCGGGGCCCTCCGGAGGTCCGGATGCACTGGATGCAGGAGGTCCGGCCTTCTCTGCAGCTTCTCTCTCCTGCTCCACTTCCCTGATCATGTCCCACATGTCTTCGTCCTCGTCCATGGCTGGAGCAGCGGTGGAAGGCCTCTGCGGACCTTCGTGATGGTCCGGAGGCACGTAAGGCTGCTCCGGGAAGTCATCCATAGCATCCCACATCGCTTCGTCCTCGTCCATTGGCGTACTTGACGTCGGGGCGGGAGCAGGGCGGGGCGCGGGTACACTTGCGGTCGAAGTGGTGGACGGGCCCTGCTGATCATACTGCGCAGTAGCAGCTTCTTCCTCGCGGATCATGGCGTCGATATCGAAGTCGTCGTCGAGCCCACCAGCCTCGGACGCGGACGACGGAGGTAGCGAGGGGCCGCGCGAAGGGGCGGGAGATGACCGCTCGTCATCCGTCGCGACCGGGACGTCGGTGAGCCGCGGCACGTCGTCATTGTCCGCGTCACTGTCGGAGTGGTCTGCATCGTTGCCGTCGCCGTCGACCTGGTGTCCATTGATGAGGCCCTTGGCTTCGTCTCGCCAGACACCGAGCGCGACCTGTGTTGGCTGCTTAGCCATGGCAAGAGGGTGCACATGAAGGGACTTACAGCCATGCGCTTGGAGTGGCAGAGCTTCTCGACGCGTTGGACCGTGTCGATGAACTGCGTGTTGGGATGCATCTTGTGCGACCAGAAGTGGTAGACGTTCAGAAGTCTGTTCAGATCGGAGAGCTAACAAGCGGGTCAGCGCAATACTGCGTGAATTCACACTGGCTGAGCACACCTCATGCCCCTTGCCTTTCGGCTTGAAGTTCTTCGCCTGCTTCACAAGGGCGGGGAACCCGTCGGGACCCACAAGCGTCCCCTCGTCCAGATTCCTCCGCTTTCTCTTCGCCAAGCCCTCCTTTGCCTTCTTGCCACCCTTTGCCTTCCTTCCATTTTCATCGTCTCCCAAGTCTCGTGGAGGGGAGCTGCTTGGGAGAATCTGGTGTGGGGTGAGCGCGATCTGCGCGTCCGCCTGCCGCTTGAGCGCGTCCACGTCGAGCGAGGGCGCGAGCTGCCTGAAGGTGCTCTCCGGCTCGTCTTCAAGATTGTCAAAGAACGCGTCTATGTCATTCTTGGAGGAGCTGGGTTTCGACGCGTAGTGTGCCCCTTTGGAGGACGTGGGCGCAGCGTCCTTGTCGGAATCGGAGTCGAGGAAGAGGGTCGAGCATGGCCGCCGCTTGGTGTTGCTGGTGAGGACAACGTCGTCGTCGTCGTCAAAAGTAGGCGGGTTGGACGGCGGAGCAGGGATAGAAGAGGCAGAATCCGCAGGAGCGTCCCAGATATCGTCGAGAGAGGCCATCGTTGTCGTTCGAAGTCGCGAAGATGCGCGTCGGCATCACCGAATCGAACACTTGCCTATAGACGCCTATAGACGGCGACGGAGGACTTGCAGATGACTGTAGAGGTCAACAGAGAAGACTGGAGATGATACGCGTCTATAGGGTTTTGTCGAGGTCTGCGATTTCCTATAGCCCCCTACAGGATCTCGTCGTCCGCGAATGGACCCGGTAGGACTCTACCACTTCGCCCCGCTGGCCCAAGGATTTCGGACCGGACACAGGTATGGAACCTTCGACCTCGTGACCTCCGGACGCGTCAACAGTACGCATTTGTTGACGCGTCTGAATCTCCCAGGGTTGGCTTCTAAGAATGAAGACGTCCACTTGATATAAGCCGCTATCACGCTCACAACAATCCCCTGCAACTTGTTCCCTTTCCACCACCACCTCCCTCCATCCTCGAGTCCGACATGCCTACAATCCCTATCCCGAGTCCTTGCGGCGGGCCCGAGACGAGAGTACCACTACGTTCAATCGGTGAGTGTAGAATGACAAGGTAAGGACGTGCGACCTTGTACTCAAGTCTAAGTGTGACAGTGTGTCGCACACGTTGCGGCGGCGATAACTTAATCCATATGCAGTTGTGCAACTAACGACTAATTTGCGACTGTACTAGGAGCACTGTGTACCATCAGGTATTCTTTTGTCATCTACGCCCTGGGCAAGCCGTTGTGTAAGTACTACTTACTATCGTCGGGGCCAAAGGTAAGCAAGTATTGACTCGAAAAGATGATTACGTAACTGTAGCAGTAGTAAGTGAACGTGTACTTATCGTGTTTCATTCAATATGATCTTTTAGTTCGATCCATTCGTCTACCGGTTCGACTCTTCGACATGCAGCCGAGCAGCGAGAGGCAGCGAGCTGGACCGGTGAATCTCAACGGGGTCTATAGAACCCTACCATGGTCCCCGCACTTGTCTATCGCCGTATATAGTGCCATCTGCGAGAGTCTATAGAGGTCTATAACTACGTGCGCACCCCTCTATGGTCCTCTATAGACCAATACGCCTATATAAAATACACCGTCGTCCCCCGACAACAAAATAACGACTCGGTAGACCCATATGAAACTCGATATACCTCTATCGGCGAATGTTCGATTCGGTGATGTCTCTGGACGCGACGCGTGCCACAGACGCGTCCGTCACAGCAGCGTCACGGCGCATTTTGGTCACGCGAGTCTTAGCCAAATCGCAGGCGATCACCTTCCTCTACGAACGTACGTACTTTCAGTGAACGATGTCTTCCGACGCTGGGCAGGAATCGCTACCAGACCCCGACGTCGGCAAGGGCATTCAGTACTGGGCCTCCCAGCCGGCCAGCTACGACGGCGTCCTCGGTGAGTTCCTGCATCTAGCTTAACCGCTACTGGGAATGATCTTCATCTGTAGGTGGCTTCGGTAATGGGGTGCGCTCAGGCCAGGCTATCTAGACATTGAGCGTGTCGGATGACTAAACCCTTCTTCGCTCATAGTCGTTGCCCAGGGTGGACGCACTCGGCTCGCGTCAGTTGCTCATGTACCTCCTCCCGGAGCTCTGCACGGTCCCCTCAGCCGTGCGCCCTTTGCACGTCCCGGAAGATCTCGCGAACAGACGAACGCGCGCACTGGATGTTGGTGCAGGCGTGGGCCGTGTAACCGCGGACGTCCTCCTGCACCTCTTCTCGGACGTCGTCCTCGTCGAGCCCGTCGACATCTTCGTCAACCAGGCCCTGCGCCGGGGGAAGGCCAGCGAGGATCCTTCATCGGCTGATAAAGCATACTTACCCGCGAACGGAGCCACGGAAATCAACGATCTCGAGGTCGTCCCGTGGAAAGGCATCGCCGACAAGTCGAAGAGCGTCACCTTCATCCAAGCGACGCTCCAGGATTTCGATCCCGCACACCCCACTGCCGTGCCCGAGAAGGCGAAAGTTCTCGGCCGAGTGGGGTACAGCCCGCCTTTGGATGACCTCGATTCGAAGTTCGACGTCGTGTGGTGCCAATGGTGCCTCGGAGCCCTCAACGACGCCGACCTCGTTGCTTTCTTCCGCAGAAGCAAGGCCGCGCTCCGGGATCCCGCGCGAGGGCTCATCGTTGTGAAGGAGAACACATGCTCGGAGGAAGGCTTCCCTCGCGCTGTGTTTGACGAGAGCGATTCTAGCTTGACGAGGCGGGTGCTGTGCGCCGATGTCGTTGAGCGGTCCTAACGGAGTGCATGTGTGTTGCAGGTCCGACCTCGCGTGGAAGGAATGCTTTGCGAATGCGGGCTTGAAGCTTATCTACGAACAGACTCAAGGGGGTTTCCCCGAACATCTCTACCCTGTTAAGATGTATGTGGTCGAGAAGCGGCCTCACAAGACGCGCGAATGCTAACCCCCTCCTTCACCAGGTACGCACTGAGGTAGTCAGCAGCCAGAAAATCATGGCCGCTTGAACCGATAGATGTATCAATTCTCGTCGGACTTGGGGTTGTCTGCGACGGAGGTTTCATTGAGCAGCAGAGTGGGTAAGAACGACCCGCGTCGAACATGCGTCTGGGTGGGCCGGCCGAAGACGAGCGTGCACGCGTTGGTACATGGCTTGAGGGCCCTTCCAATCCATGCACGAGCATGTTAGTGCTTGCAACTAGAGGACAGCAGCCAGCCAGTGCTTCTGGTTGCAGTATTCACGATAGAGGGTGTACCAACATGCTGCGAATGACAGTCTCTTCCAGCTCTCACTCTCCAGCCGAGTGCCTCACTAGCCTCCAGGACGTGATTGGCTTCTGTATATTTCCGTCACGAAGACTAGCGAAAAAGCTACAACTACAGCAGGAGAGAAAAAAGTATGCGAGTTATAGAACTTGCAAGTGAGCAGAAAAGGTATGTACGCATGATGCGCCACGTGAGCAAAATCATCTTCGCTGTATGACGCCGGGACCACATGCCGGACATCGTCAGCAATCAGCATGTTACAGTCGAATGAAACCTATTCCACAGGAGGAACAAGGCATAAAGCAAGCAACGTCGACAGTGTCCGGAAGAGCTCAGTTCGTCAGTGACGCCTTCGCCCCTTCCCTCAGGTCCTTCTCCTGCCGTGCCAGAACCGCATCCGAGAGGCTGGTCCGCCTTTTGCTATCCAACCGCTCCTTGACCGAAGAGAAGTGCGTCCGGATGACGCCTTCGAGCTGAGGCCAGATCTCGTCCGATGTCCGTCCAGCCAATGTAGCAACCTTCAACGATGCGTCGCTGGCCGCCTTCGCGCTGTAATACGCAAGCAGCGGGGACGTCGACTGATAGAACTGTTCAAGACGTCGCGCAAAGGTTTCCTGCAGAGGGACTGTCAGCACGTTCCAAGACGAGCCGGGCATGGTGAATACGCACAGGGTTGTCATCCGGCCTCTTAGTCAGAGGCTCGCCGGTCTCGTCATCGTGTCCCGCAACCTTCGGCGGGTTGTATGAAAGGTTGTACACGCGCCCTGAAGGCAAATGGACCCATCGGTCTGATATGCGACTGAGAATCACGTCGTCCGGGACGTCCAAGTTGACAACGAGGCTCATAGGAGATCCTTGTCGTCTGCAGGAGAATGTCAGTCAGTTCCGTACCGCAAAGCTAGACACATATCCAGACTACTCACGAAAGGTGTTCATCGAGCATCTTGCCCTGGCCTAATGTCCGTGGAAACCCATCCAAAATCCAGTGCTACAGACACGTCAGCACGCAGCTTGCGCGAATACTTGGCGGGAAACGTGCCTTATTATACAACTTATCTAGCTTACTCGTTACGACCTTGAGCATGACATCGTCCGGGAGGAGGCCGCCTGCCGCAACAATTTCCTTTGCAAGCAGACCAACCTCTGTCCTACAACAAACCCCTCAGTCACTGACACGAAAACCTGGTCGTGGAACACAGATACACACTTTTCTGCGATATGCTGCCGGAGCAGATCTCCCGTAGAGAGCGACACGATCTCATACTTCTTGACGAGCCGAGCCGAGAGGGTCCCCTTGCCCGCTCCGGGCTTCC
>WJSG01023842.1:0-18189 GCA_016618145.1 Sanghuangporus lonicericola | reverse complement strand
AGTACTAATGTGATGATCTTTAGTGCTCCATCCTGCCATCCGTGTCTGCTACTTTGAGAACAGTGACTTGTGGGAGCCCAAAGTGGCTGTCCATGCGTAACAACTTCTCGAAGACACATACACGGAGTATGCCGAGGCAGTGAAGACTGCACAGTCAAATCTGCCACACCAGCTCACATCCCAGAAGCCACAAGCATCCGGCTCATCAGTATTCGCAGCTGCCATCGGCTCAGGGAAGGTAGCAGCAACAGAGTCCCCTGAGCTGACCTGTCAGTGTCCCTCCAAATTGGATGTGTATTGCAGCAATGCTTATCCGTGTACGGACAAGAATGGTACTCTCCCTTGGTGGAAGGTGCATGTTCAGAGGAGTCTGCTATGTGGTTCATCACTAATTTGAGACATAGACATATGGATCCACCCTTTCGACTCTTGCTCACGCTGCCTGGGATGTCCTGGCAGTCCCAGGGTTGAGCATCGGTGTTGAGCGGCTGTTCACATCCTGCCGACACACACTCNGGTGTTGAGCGGCTGTTCACATCCTGCCGACACACACTCACAGACTCTCAGTCTTCCCTTACTGCTGAATCTGTGTCTTTGACAGTAATTACGAAGGAGTGGTTGAAGCGGGGATGGGGTGATGATATTGCATACCTCAGCGGAATCTCTTTCCACCATTAGATACACATACATACACTTACATTACTATTACAATCTGACTACGATTAGTAGCTGATTACTTACTCGTAGAGCGGCGGTTGATAATGATATGTATTATTACTTATCCCGCATTTTGCGTAAGTAATAGTAATTGTCTACCCCTAATGCGGGGTGGTGACTGAGTCAATGGAGTTCCTCTGGACCCTCTGAAGGGTCTCCAACCAGTCCTCTGAGCCAATGATTCCCAAGCCTATGATCCGCTCATCCTGCAAAAACAGTGCATCTTCATGGAGCATCAACTCACAGGCCCAGGCCATCGCAACGCTCAACAACCTAGGGCCTATGTCAGATGCCCCAGCTTTCCAGTGCTTCAGTCAGGATATGGAAGATCATACTGCATAACAACTCACCTGCCACTGCACAGTTTGTCGAATCCAGCTCAATGAGGCTTGCACCATTCTGGCCTTCCCAGCTGACCTCTGCAGCCTCAGCCATATCTGACTCGCTATTGCCCTTGCTGTCCGCGGTGCCAAACATGGTGGAGAGATGATCAATTTACTCAGCATCCTGCAATCAAGATGGTGGATTGCGGAAGAGTTGGAAGCAGTTGTGCAAGATAGTGGTATGAGGTCTAGCTACCTTTGCATGAAGCGCCCAGAGAGTATTGATCACGCAGATACTTATCACACTGTCCTCTCCTAAATAGATCCCATCACACTGAAATTGAGGAGAGACATATTGCTTAGATGAGTGCTACAGGTCTAAAAAGTCTGTTTGTGTTGAGCACGGTGTTCATAGCCAAGGTCCAGGGAGTGCGGTGGGGATGCAGGGAGCCAGAGTGGGTATGGATGGGTAAGCACAATGTCAAGGACACCAGAGACACAAATGTGCCATCTCTGTGTCCTCTACACCCTGGCCTATCTCACAGGTCTTGATTGGACACACTGGGTGAGCAAGTAGGACACATCGGGGAAGCCGCACTTGGGGGCGTGGTAGTCGAATGTCACATGGGAAGATGTGTGCATAGAGGTGGGCATTGCAGGTTATGGAGAGGAGGTTATAGAGGTGGCAATGTGCACAGAGCAGTGGGATGAGAGCAGAGGGAGCCCGAGGAACTGCCATGTCCATCGCTGCAGACCACGGACTGATTCTCCTACATCATACATACAGTCATCCCCCATTGAGTGAGCCACCCCCGTCGAGTGAGCCACTACTAAATCAGGCAGGCCACGTGTGGAGCTGCCCAAGTAGATGCCAATGTCGTCGTGTGTGCTCGTGTCGTTCGACACAACCTCGAGAACAGTCCATATATACACTATACACACACTGTTTACTTGACTGTTACTAGTCTGAATGAGCTTCGTCACTTCCAATTAGGGATGGACATGGGTAACCCATGGGTACCCAGCACCCTACCCATACCCATACCCACATATACCCATGGGTGCATGGGTATGGGTAACGTGGGTACGGGTACCCTGTCTAGTGGGTATGGGTATGCACGGGTATCCTACCCATGCATGGGTATGGCGGGTTTCATAAGAACATAGCTCAACTTGATCACCTTACAGTGTTGCTAGCCAGCACGCAGTCCATCCTGAACACTGCATCATACATGCACAGTAATATTGCCACCAGCCTAGTACTTCGTACGGCACAACACTTTGCGAGTCGAGGTTACAAGAGCACAGCGTACTACTCCTCCTCATCGGACTCCAGCTCGTACACCTCCACCAGCTCGGGCATGTCGTCATCGTCGCTCTCAGCATTGGCCTCCGATGGGAACCAGCTCTATGGATGGATTAGTCACATTAGGAGGGAGGCTTAGGACTACTACGCACCGGATAATGTTCGCGTGCCCATCGAGAGAGCATAGCAAGCTGTCTAAACCCGTTGCCGCCATGCTCGGTACCCAATGTCCACTCAGAGTCGGTCACCAACCACCGCAGGAGTGCAATAAAACGATACCAGCCACGGTCGACATGGGTCTGGCGGGCAAATCCTTCCCAGATACATGCGAAGTCGATTAAGAGCTCCCGTTGAGCCGGTGTGATGTCATCAGACACTCCGAACTCGCCGCGCTCGAAAGCATGGACCCATGAGATAAATCTCACGA
The DNA here is from genome assembly GCA_016618145.1 of Sanghuangporus lonicericola. Taxonomy (NCBI): domain Eukaryota; kingdom Fungi; phylum Basidiomycota; class Agaricomycetes; order Hymenochaetales; family Hymenochaetaceae; genus Sanghuangporus; species Sanghuangporus lonicericola. The sequence continues at coordinate 15,416 of WJSG01023842.1, read as the reverse complement.
CGGGAATGGAGTAGAGCATGGCGGGCGAGGCAGAAAGCACAAACTTCGTGAACAAATGAGGGTCTGAGTTAACGGCAAGGACCATTAGTCTCACCTGAGCTACAGTGCCCGAAACCCAACCAACGAGGCGCAGGACATATGTGCGGAGAGCTGCACGCCCGATGAAGGTGTAATGGTCTTCCTCGAGCTCCACGCGTACTTCACCACTATCGACCGAGGTGATGAGGTTCCGTAGATTGATAGCGGTGGTCTCTTGCCATTCGGAGGCAGCAGTGTTTTCTTCATCACACGGCAAGTCACCGCGTGCGAGAGCGATGAGAGCGGTGACGGTACGTTCGAGAGGGATTGAGTAACGCGGGGGTTGATAGGTGTTCGAATTGAGTGTGAACAAGGCGGCGCGAGGTAGGACGGGGTCAGAAGCAGTGGGCGACAACATGGTGAAGAGCGGAAAGGAGGATGAGAGGGAACAAAGGCCTCGGGACTGCTGTTCCTGTGCCGTTAAAAATTGAAGGGTGGCGTCAAACATTCAGGTCCGACGTGACTCCGATGAGCTGAGGACATGGATATGATTGGACTAGGAACTTGAAGGGTGGCGACGTCGGCGAACATGGGGTTGAACACAGAGAGAGACGAGAGAAAGAAGTGGCGACGTTGGCCAAGGCAGGGATGGGGTGATAGGATGCGCCCAGGCGGGGGAGTAACGGCCTCTCAGGACGGCATTGGCAGTGAGGCGCACACAGTACAATACGACATGCAAGATACAAAGCGAAGCGAATAAACTAACATGCCTGTAACACCTTGCGCACACGCTCCCAGCCCTCCTCCATCTCGAACTCGTCGTCGCCCTCAATGTCATCCAAGCCAGCTGCGGGCTGGAGGTCCTCGGTGCGAACCATGTCAAGACCCAACCATTCACCCACACAGAGCGACGCGCGGGTGGTCTGAGAGTTCAGTAGGCTGCGCACATGCGAGAGAACCAGGCGGCCCTTGCTGAACGTGCATTCGACGTCAACTGAGGTCGCTACAAGAGGACTAAGTACATGTCCCGCTGCCCGCAAAGGATGAGAGAGAGGACATACCGGGGATAGTCGAATAGTCGAGGCCCATACGAGCGAGCCCGGGGTTGGACGCGAGGCGGTCGTACCAGTACTTGACTGGATCAGGGCAGGCCTCAGTGGGAGCGGCAAGGTAGCGGTCGAGCTTGTTGCCGCCCTCGGGGTCGAGGTCGGTGTCCAGGTCGTTGATGGCATCAAACATGTTCTGCATGATTGTTAGTCACCAACAATTACTCGTATATGAACAGGACTCACCTCCTTGCTGAGCGACATGTTCAAGAACCCAGAAGACTTGTTGCGGGGCTTGGGGGCAGGCCTGGCAGCGCCCTCGGAGTCCTCGGAGTCCCTGTCCTGCTCGTTGAACTCGACATTGTCGATCTTCTCGCTGAGGTGCTTGTAGTGCGCGTTGTACTCCTCGCGAGCCATCTCGACGGCTTCCTTGATCCAGAGCTTGGGCCAGCGCTGCTTCTCGAAGTAGCGAGTCTTATGGCGAGCGTTCATGACTGGAATCAATTGAGGTGAGTGACGTGGCAACTCAATACGGTGCAACACTCACCGATAGCAATCCGGTAGGTGGACGACATATCAGACATCCTGTAGTACCGGGCCAAGGTACGCTTCGCGAGTCCGAGGGCCTTGCGGATGGCGGGGTCGAGGGCCATGTCACGAGCACCATTGGTGAGTGCCTGGTCGATGAGGTCGATGGCCGGGATGACTGAGGAAATGTTGGGCGTGTGGCATGAGAAGAACATTGTTGCATCCTTGAAGATCTACAGGACGGCCAGGGGGGATGGAGTAGAGGGTGTATGGGTGGACGACATGAGCGACAATGGGAAGAGATCAACACCGCGGTGGGGGGAGGAGGAGAAGACGGACGGGGTAAAGGAACATTTGAGCATTAGTATACACCCCGTCTCACACGCACGGACCACGCACCTTGAGAACATCACAGAGCTGCCCGAGGATCTTCTATTCCCGCGCAGTCAGCTCATACCCCCTGAGCCTGTACTCGCTGTCCATGGTGATGCGCTTCACGGCGTCCTTGTACTGTACCGTCACAATGGCCATGTCGAACATCGAATTCCATCGAGTCTTGACATCCCGAGGGATGAGCTTCTCGGGGAGCTTGAGAGACTTACAGATGTCGCGCCATGCTGGCAAGAGGATGGTGCTGGAGTTCACTATCTTGAATGACAGCTTACGCACCTATGTCCCACGAAGAAGCCATCAGCCGCTCGAACGTGCATCCAGTCACGTCTTGACAACTCACTTTCGCCAGGACCAGCTTGACTGGGATCAGCTCTTGCTCGAACTCCTCCTGCTCATCTGGCGACATCGACTCCAGCTCGTCCACCCAGTCCTCGTCATCCTCAAGTGGTGCATCCTCGCCTTCCTCCTGACGCGGCGCAGCAAGGGCAGCCGCATCCTCCTCAGCCATCTCCTCGACGAGCTCCATCAGCTTCTTCAAGTCCTCATCGACCTCGACCTCCGCGTCAGTGCCCTTGCGGGCATCGAAGTTCTTGAGGAGTGACTTCACGACGAGGTTGACGATATGCGCAAAGCAGCGCACCCGATGGAAAGCACGGCCAGGGAATGGCTAGTACGTACCTTGGACAGCTCGACTAAATCGAGCAGCATACTAAATGTCATACCTTTCAGCTCGAGATGAACCGTGAAGGCAACAAAGGGCTGATGGTTGGGTGAGGTCCAGGCATCCATGGCGAAGTGGAGATGGCCGGGGTATGCCTGATAGCAGGTGAGTGTCACAGTCATCTGGTGTCAGCTCAGACTACTCACCACCAGCATCTTGGAGACCTGCCCGCGCCGCACCGCGAAGATGAGCTTGAGGTCACGCGATATCATTCGCGGGAAGGGGATGAAGATGTTCGGACACCCGGTCTTCATCAGCTGGGTCCGTTGCGATGGTGAACGGGTGATAGCTCTCGGCGGTCCACCTCACGAACTCGACGCTGTAGAGTGTGGTTAGCTAGTTGTACATCAGCGTGGGCAGTGCACTCACCGGATCTCCAGCTTCATGTATGGCTTGTTCGAGTATGTCGGAGCCCCCTGCCTCGCCGGCGCAAAGTACTCCGTGATCGCGCCAGTCCTCAGGATGTTCGCGACGAGGGTGCTGCGGACCCGGGTGGCGTCTCCGAGTTTCCTCGCCTGCTCAAGCGCCTCGTCGCCCCAACACTGGCGAGCGTGCTTGAAGAGGTTGCCGCTGGATGCAGCATCCTTCATATCGAGGAAGCGGCACACCGGCTTCCCGACGCGACATGTCTTAGCCGCACACTTGAACTCGAGGCAGCGCCGGCCATCAACATACATGACCTCGACGTCGGCCTTGAAGAATGCATATGCGCACGACCGCCACTTCGTCGACAGCTTGGCTGCAAGAGGACCATCAGCACAACATCAGAGACGATGTGTTTGCAACACGTACCGACTAGCTCCTCGTCTGTGAGCTTCTCCTCGTCCCCCAGCTCACCATCCTCGTCCTCACCGTCACCATCGTCGCCGTCGCCGTTACCGTTCTCACCGGGATCCTCATTGTCAGAGAGCACGATAGGTCTCCCGGCGCTCTTGCCGGGCTGTGCCTGCCGCTGCTTCTTCTGCGGAGGCGCGTCCTGGTTGCTCTCACCATGGTCAGCATCAGCGCGTCGCTTGCGGGGTCGCGAAGGCGGTGGTGCCTTTGACTTTGCGATCTTCTGAGCGGCATCCTTGCCAGCGCACTCTGTTGCTGCCTTCTTGCTGGTGCCGGTGCTGCCTCGTACCATAGTTGCTGTTTCGGACTTTGACTTGTCGAACTTAGCGTCGTATGCAAACCTCGCGATTCCGAGGTAATATAGTAGATTATGTAATGTAGCAATCAAGCCTCAGAGCCAGGATAGGAAAAGAACTATATAGCTCCAGTGCCACCATCGGGACTCCCGGAAAGCTGTGGAAACCACGCGCGGCATTCAGTATCTCTGCTGTGGGTAGCGCGGGTAAGCACCATTGGGCGCGGGTTTCACACGGGTTCTGCAGTGGGCGCCCATACCCGTACCCTCGCGGGTATGTTGGCCATACCCACGTGGGTGACCCGTACCCATGTCCATCCCTACTTCCAATGTCCTCCAATGCCTCTAGAATGGCCCGTTTCCGATCTTCCCCTGTCAGCTTCTCCCCGACAATATCCTGTAACTTGTTCACGTCCTCATCTGTCATCTGCTGTGCCTTCTCAACAGCTTGGGTAAGCCGTTCTGGGGTTGCTGCCTTCCGTGCCCGCTTGGGCCCTTGCCGTGGTACCTCCTCACCTGCCCTCTTCAGCTTCTCGCACTCTGCTTCCCACTTCCTTTTTGCTGCCTCATTCTCCTCCCTCCATTGTGCCAGTTGATCCTCATGCCACTTGTTCCGGGCTCGCTTTGCAGCTGCCACAGCCTCTCGGCGGACCTTGTCCTGAGTCTCCTTCGTAGTGGCCTGCTGGTCACGACGCAAAGCATCATGGAACTTGGCATCAGTGTAGACTCGACAACCTGATCTTGCAGATACTTGGCAGCGTGTGAGTTCTTCTTCCATTTTCCCTTCTCATTAAGCCGTGCTTGTAATCCCACGCAGTGCGTTCTGAGACTCGGCTACACGGCGGACAGCAGTGAGGTGTTTCCACAGCCACTCATTCTCTGCTTGCAAGACGTCAGGTTCATTGGACTCGAGGGGATGGGGTGACAGTGTACGAGTGCCAAGGGAAGGGATGCTGGCAAGTGTGGGAGACAGGGGAAGAGAGGAAGCTGTGATGGTGTCCCGGGTTGGGAACTTCAATCCAGCAAGCTGCGCATGTCGAGCAACCACATGCTGTTGCTTCTGAGGGGTGAACAGAGAGCCGGATTGATGGTGAGCGAGATTGGGGAGATCTTGGTGGCAAGTTGAGCCTCACGACTGAGCTGACAGCAAGTCGGAGTTGTGGGTACAGCACTGCTAGACTCTGCTCCTTGTGTGTTCAATTCCGTGACAAGTGCAAGAACACGGTGTCGAGGCCTCCTGACTGGGAGCCATCATGTTGTCCGTGATCCTGTCATGCTGGACAGGATGTGTGAGGCCGGTGATGATAAATGCCCCACTGTTATTCTCTGGGGTGAAGATGTCTTTCCACACAGTGTGCAGAAGTTAGAACTGAAAGGAAGTCTGCCTTCGTCATGTCAAACCCATGTTCGTCTTTGAAGCACCGAACAGCCTGAGGCCAGAGCGTCTTCGCCCACCCAAAATGGAGGTGGTCGAGACCCTGCAAGCCATGCGTACTGTACTGATCAATCGTTAGCGGCGGGGGGTTCGGCATGTGACAGCCTCGGTCCGTAGCGGCAGAGGACCACATGCGGTGTGACAGGTGGCTGAGCGGCACCGGAGGCGCCGCGAAATTACCGTTTTGGGCACTTTAACGCCCAACTTATGGCCGTCACAAGCGGCGGACTCCGCAGTGACTTGTGACAGCGGCCAAAATAAGGGACAGCGGAGGGCCATGTGATGCGTGACGCATCGCTAACGATTGATCAGTACAGTAGTCTTCGGGGGGTAACCTAGCAGGAGGGGGGGGTAACCTAGCAGGATGATATTATGCTCCTCTGCATAGTCATCGCATTCGAGCATAGTGTGCATCTTGTGTCCATCCAAGTGCAGGACCCACTTCTTGATGCTCTCCTTTGAAGATGACGAAAGGGGGGAGTGACGTGCCATCAGCACAAATGGTAGCCATGACAGTGTTTTTGTGATCCCCAGACTGCTGAAGAAGCTGCTGCCTTGCGGTCCGGGACCCAATAACATGTAAAGAGGCGCCGATATTGGCCCAAAAGCCCATCTCATCACAGCCATAACGGCAGTGATCAGGAAGATCCTCCTCCACATAAATTTGGGAGACGGTGTCAAAGTAAGCATCAACAGTTGCGGGATTGAGACCGGCTCTGGAGATGTTTGAAATGGCGTGCCTTGAAGCAATCAATCCAGTTGTGGCCAAGCGGTTTGCCATTGGGTTTGCGTGCATGGTAGATCCAGAAGGCCATGTCCACGACCTTGTCAATCATTGGAGCACGATGACGCACTGAGAGACCCTCTATCCAGTGAACCACCTGCTCTTCCTCTGCAGCCCATGGCTTGCCTTCAAGCCAGGGGCTGTCCAACCGGGTCCGGTGTGTGTGTGCGAAGTGTCGAAGCGTCCTGTCATTGACATCGAACTCCTCTGCTATGGGCCGGTAGCCTCGCGGATGGCCTTGAGGCCCAGTAGGGTGGTTTTGCTCGTCCTGGTATGCAGCAAGAGCCCATTCGAGCTTAGTCCGGTGGTCTTGCATGCGCTTCTGTGAAGCAATGAGTTTGCTTGTTGAGTGCCCAGTCATGCAGAATGGGATACAAATTGTAGTAGCATTGGGGGTAAGAAGACAAGCAACAATGAGCAGAGAAGGAAAGCTTTTGAACGATGCGAGTGTTGAACTCGGAGCTCTATCTCCGGTTCCTGTGACGGCGTCAAGTCCATACTTGCACGCAAGGACGCATGCAGTGCACCCTACTAGCGCCCCGACGCGCTAGCTGACGCCCTTCTTCCTTTCCGATATATCGGCGCTTCTGTATGTTTTCCCTTTCCCGGGATTGAACTCTTGACCTCCGCACTTTTCATGCATTTTTCTTTTCGCTCTTTGTTGATTTTCTTTGGCGCTTTTCTGCCTGTGGCTGTTACAACTGTATAGCTTATGTAACACACACCGTAGACAGCGCGCTCGTTGAGCTCTGGGGTCCTTAGACTTCACAGAGCTCGACATAGGTGTGTAGATTCGCTTTTGTCAATATATCAGACTTCACAGAGCTCGACATAGGTGTGTAGATTCGCTTTTGTCAATATATCAGACTTCACAGAGCTCGACATAGGCCATTGTGATCGCTCTGAGGCGCACTGCAGCCAACAGCGAGCACACACGATGATGTTGGCATCTACTTGGGCAGCCCCCCACGTGGCCTGCCTGATTTAGTAGTGGCTCACTCGACCAGGGTGGCTCACTCAACGGGGGATGACAGTATGCATTATATGGTGATGGGAACCCAGAGCACAGATTTGGGTCTCAGGCATTTGTTACCTGTACCTAGCAAAATAGAACATCAAAATATAACATCCTATCAGTGGTCTTATCACCAGACCTCATTACAAAGCTATGAAGGCAGCCCGGAATGCTGTTTTAGGTCCCCAAGAACTCCAACATGTGAGAAGCCAATTCTTGTATAAGCAGGCACATGTCAGCACATCAGAGAGGTATACAGTATACCTTGGTGAATTCATATCAGTCCCCTCGGAACCTCATGGCCATGCTGTCGGAGCCAAGATTGGCATGGATGAGGAGCTGACATGGCATCTGTGTCTTCGTGAACAAGTTATCAAGGTATCCGCCGGGATGGCGACTTCAGATGATGTCTGACCAATCACTTAAAGGCTGCTGCTCCATTGGCCATGATTGCCATTGAAGCGGGTAGCGGCATTGAAGCGGGTAGCGGCATTGAAGCGGGTAGCGGATAACTTTGCAAGGCTCTCCTAATTCATGCAGATCTCATCAACCTACCCCATATTGGATGCGCTCATAACTATGCAGTTCCCAACCAACAGCTCAATATATGCCCCTGTGAGTTGGCGGACAAGCTAAGCCTGTGTGTCAACTCTCTCCACGTGTTGGGTATATCACTGTTGACATTGTAATTAGTGCCAAAATTGAAGGCAGCCCTTGGACGGTTTGGTGGCAAGCACAAGGACAAGTATGACTCCCCTGCCACTGTGACGTGTCTGCTGTGTTATAGCGATCTGTATCGCTCAGATCATCCAGGTTTCTTGATGATCAGTGATTTGGGTGCCGCTGTTGGTACGTCATTTGCGTGGGCGGCTTTCATAACTGTCCCAAAATGAGCTACCTGCCGTCCGCCAACTACCGGCTGTCCGCCAACTATCCGCTGTCTGCCAACACATCGTCTGTCGGCTGCACGCCAATTGTTAGCCACCACGTCGGTATACCAAGCTCTCATCGTATAATATATATAGCCTGACACTGATGCCTTTCACCACCTCCCTTGCCTTCTCCTCAATACATCTGACCACTAGATTGACTTTGGCCATTGCTCTCATGTTACACATCACTCCGATCCGTGTCACGGAAGGCGTCGTCATTGTCTTTGCGAAGCCAACTCTCGAGGTGATAATCCTCGAACAGGCCAGCTTGGCTCCTGAGGCACTGATGAACAACCAACCTTCTTGATGTTCTACATCCCCGTCATTGCGAGTGGCTTGCGGTGACCATTCCAGGCTTCACGCACCCACTTATCAGTGAGGGTCGATACCTACTGACTGGCCGCAGATGTCAGGCATCGATACCCACTCATACCTCCATATATTGGTGTTTGTGAGTATAGTCATCCACATGATAAACTTTAACAGTGACTAATTCGTCTGGAATGCAGGACATTGATGATGGCGCTCCTTTCAGTCGACTGAGCGTCAGTCGAACTTCTTGCCCGAGTCTGCCCGTATTTGAGGGCATGACACATACTGTGCGCACAAGCTGGCTTGGCTCGCGGTGGGGGTTCAAAGGGGGCATGACCGCCATTGTGCCCTTTCCTCTTGTCAAAGGAACAACGGCATGGAAGGTTATTGTCACTCTGGTGCAGGCGGCAGGCACGGCTGAGTATGTGAACAATGTCACTCGGGAGATGGTAGACGCCTACTACCCTGTTCTCGACTTGAAGGGTGAGTGCGATTGTTTTTGCGACACTAAGCCGCATGCTTATATTTTTGACTAGCGAGGTGGAACCAGACAGGGCTGGAGATAACGGTCCCGCAGTGGCCATGGGAGGACCGCTCCTCCTCTTGCTCCCGCTGCCGTTCCCATTCCCATTCCCGTTCCCGCTCCCGCTGCGGCGCCCGTGCTCCCACTCCTTCTCCATTCCCCGATGGAGAATTTGGTGCGTCGCCTCACCAAGATGAGCAACAACAGAAGGTGTGTCCTGTGGGATGGCCTGTGGCAGGCTTTTGCATAGTCTCGGCTCCAGACCTTCTACACTCTCTCCAGCGTGCGCTCTAACCCTTCGCTAAAGCTCAGGAGGAGGAGCGATGCTCCAGCCAATCAGAGATGCTGAACACATCATGAACATTCACACGAGAGAAGTTAGAGCGCCCGCGAGAGAGCAGTAGAAGGTCTGGTGTATTTGGTGGGCATTAAGGGATGCTGTTACATCAGGGTCACTCCGGGTCACCCGAGGAGAGGTCCGGTGTTATTTCCAGTCACGCATTTGTCATTATCTCATAGTCATAATTAATCCGCCGTCTTCATGCTTGCCTCGCCGCTTTCTCCTGGTGCTTCTGCCATCCATCCTCGATATTGCTCCCATGGATGAAGACGGTGACGACACCTTCTTCGATGCACTTGGTTGGGAAGATGAGGATCCCAATGTCGACTACAATGATGATCTAGACCGTTTTCTCTTCCCTCCGCCTCCCGATGACCTTCCGCCACTGTCCCAACCTCCCCCTGCTATTTCGTCATTCTATGATGGCTACACGGCAGCACTGCGCGGTGCTCTTTCAGCCGGCCCTCCCGTTCACGAGCGCGTATTGAATACACTCATGTATATGCAGCTCGAACAAGGACTGAATTTAACACTCTTCCTCGAAGCTCTGTTCTGGGGAGATTGCGAGTGTATCTCTGACCACAAGATTACTCACAAGCGGACCACGTTCATGAAGTCCCCAGCTCTGATCAGTATCTTGGATAACTGGTGGCGTCCACCGACTGGAGAGCAGTACGGCGGAGGCAAGCGGATGAAGGACTTCGTTCTGAGCAAGGCAACGGAAGTCCTCAATGCAGAGCTCAATACCGTCGCCACAACTGTCTACCACATGCCAAAGATGCAGGACCCTCTGTCACAGGAGTTCCTGACTTCCATAGGTCTGCGGAAGTTTGGGACTTCCTTGCAGACTGTCGGCGCACCACGACTCTGGTTCCTCCTTCAGTCTCTGGCTTGCACCGAGCGGCAACTAGCACATAACACCATGAAGAATGCCTTCCATGTATGTTGTTTGGTCACTTGAGTGCACAGGGTTCTCACCGTTAAGTTGCAGATCATCTTGGCCATTTTCTCGATGCTCGCCTTCTCCCGATCACACGACTCCTGTGTTATTACAATGGCATGGTCCATCTATCTCAAAGCATGTGGCCTCTCTGCCCGTGCATTTGATGCTCTGCACGCACTTGGTCTGATGATGAGCCATAAATTGACACGCAATGTGTTCGCAAAAATCGCCGAAGCTGCAAAGGTCGCGAGACAAAAAGCTATATCCTTCTACCCTCACTTTGGCTCTCATGACAATGTCAATATCTCCCTGCGCGTGTTCTCACAGTGACTCCATAACCAGAACCATTTTATCAATGCTTCCGCCGCTACAATTTACATCCTGCCACTTGAAGCACTCTTGCCTTTGGACATTGGAGTCAAGGCTCGAGCACGTTACCGTGAAGGTTCAACCCAGCCCTTCCCTCTCACAGACCTGTACGACAGTCCAGCTGAGAAGCAGCGTTCGGCCCGTGTTGAGGCACAGGCTCGTTACCGCATACTCAGCTTTCTCCTCGACTCCCCGGCATTTGCCTCCTACCCCCATCGTGATGATCCTATCCTCTCCGCACCACCGCCCGTTGATCTGCTGCTATGTGGTCCAGCCCATGTTGTCCAGCAGCATATTCTGGAAACTGATACGACGGCACCGATCAACTCATCAACCGAGTCTATCCTGAGGCGATGGGTTGCGGCTCAGCAGAGGACAAGGAGAGGATGGGTCGCGAAGGCATACTCCCTTGGGTTGGTGACCAGCTGAGCATCAAGCGGATGCGCGGTCTAGGAAGGATCCGCCATGATGCGGTCAATGGGTGGGTGCACTTGGAGTGGAAGGTCCTCCAGTTCGGCTTCTTTCATGAGCAAATGGCCTATGCGAACTCGCTTCATGCGCAGTACCTGGGGACTCCTACTGGGATTGGGCTGCGGAGAGTGTTTGACTTGCTCAATTGGAAAGGTCTCTCCGGCAAGGCTGAGACCAAGGGGGCCTTCCGGCACAATCTGGATGAGGCATTGGGTCACATTGCTGAGGCGAACTTCCTTTCACTCTGGACATCAGTTGCCAAAGTCAATGATCTTGCCGAGCTTGCAAAACGGATGCCGGACAAACTTGTGAAGTTGGCAGGGGACATCTTCGAGAACCATGCATCACACCGTGCCCAGCAACAGATGACCATGTTCAGTACCAACATCCTGGGCTATCTTGACCTTCGTGAGGCCACTCCCGGTTATGCTCTTCCGATTTGTCGGGGGCAGGAATCACAAGTATGCAAGCGAAATACTGGAACTGCTCCAGAAGATGAAGCGGGAATGGCCCGACGAGTTGCGGTGAGTCAGGTGGTCTCATGAGTCGGCAGTCCTCACTTGAATGTGTATAGGATACATATTCGGCGACACTGCTGGCTCGTGAACTTCACAGGAGCCAGAGACAGATTTGTCGCAGTTGACATGGCGCAAGAACACAATATTAAAGATATTAAGGTGAGTCCAGATAATGGACTGTGTTGTTGACACACTAAATCCCTTCGCAGGTTACATGGTGTTCTTTTGGACCAGGCGCGACGTTCTCATTTCCGCTCGCTCTCCTGCTTCCTCTCCGTCGCTTTCTGTGCCCGCTGTGCAGCTTCACTCGCACGCTTCCTCTCCCTCTCTTCCTCCTTCTCTCGCTTCTGTCGTGCCGCTTCCAGCGTGGCCAACTCCCGATGCAGCGCCTCATCGCGCTCGGCCTCATACTTCAATCTCTGCCGGCGCTGCTCAGCCAAGGCCAGTGGCATGTCAACCAAAGCCAGAAGAGGGAGGACTTCCGATCCATGGCGTTCAAGGAGGGCCCAACCAAGGCCTCGAAGGTCGTCGATGGTAGCGAAGGTGTGGCGTGAGGAGAGGGTGGAGATGTTGCTATCGGAGAGGATACCGGATGGGCCAAAGGGTGCGTGACTGTAGGACTTCCACCAGGTGAGTTGTCGCCAGTGTTGTAGTGCCTGGGTGGCCCGAGCCACCTCACGATCTTTGCGCTTGACATTGAGCAAGAACACCCGCCAATTCGCATGAGCGAAGTGCACCGTCGGGTCCATCGCAGGCAGGCGTCCTCGATTGGTGGGTGCTGGCACTGTGAGCTGTGCATCCGACAGTGCGGCCTGTGTCTGGCCTGCTGCAGCTTCACAGGTGCAGTTATCGCAGCACTCGCCTGTGGGACCTGCCAGATTTCTTGTACATGAGGCTATTGTAACCGTCTGACGCTGCCAGCATGCACCTTCTCTCGCCGGCGGATTGTTGAAATACTCATTCATAACATCACAGCAACAGATGTCTGAGGCTGCTTCAACGTATCTACGCAACCCAGGCTCGATGCTCTTGACATATTCAATAGGTTCGTTTTTAGCTCTTTTGGTCTTGTTCTTCTCCGCGAAAACTGACAGTTGTATCAACAGGATCACCCTTGCCAGCAAGTTCGGTCTACGCCCCGCACGCCCGGCTCGCTGCACCGAGATGGACAGAGATTCTGGTGCCATATATTGCACTGCACGCACAATGTCTGGTATGTTGCACCCCTGTCGCATCTGATCAGTACACTCAGAATTTTGCCGATGTCCTCCACTCACCATTCCTGCAGCTTCAGTTGTGATGAGTATGTCCACCATCCCGCCTCGGAACGCGCTCATAACCTTCTCCTTCCACGGCTCGACCATACGCGCATTGTAGTTCTTCACGCGCTCGTGCAGCGCCTCCGGGAGACGGTTGACCAGCCATTGTCGGGCCTTCAAGGACTGTGGTATGTCGTCGAAGAAAACCATGGTCTTGGGTAGCTTGGTGAGTCTATCGACATCTTCTGGTACGAGAATCTCCAGGCACTGCAAGTCCGATTTGCCAGCCGCCATGTGAATGACATGCCATGAGATATTGCGGCGGTTGTTCCCGAGGTTGAGCAGGAAGCTGCGCCCTGGGTCGATGAGTAGACTCCTCTGTGTCTGCGACAAGACAGCAGGAGGCATCGTAGCGGAGTATGCGTGTAGGGAGGTACCAACGGGCAGCAACGAGCGTACCGTAGATAATTCTGAATATTCTGGGCGAAAATGGCCTCCCCACTGCACTATACAGTTGCGCTTCATCGACGACGCTGCCGAGCACCTCAGCAGAGCTCGAAATGGACTGTCCTCGCCTGTCAGAAGCTTGGGCCCGACGATCACAACATTGTGCTTGCCACGCTCGATTGCCGATCACAACATCGTGCTTGCCATGCTCGATTGCCTGTATAACCACAAGTTCAGCATGCACAGCGCGCGTCGCGCGAGCGCACGACAAGTACATACCTTCAGAAGTGCAGGAGTGTTGCTCTGCGCGTTCAGAGCAACCGCAGAGAGACCCATTTTCCTGAACCGGTCAGCCTGTCCATTGCTCTGTTCAGCTCTGCAGTATGGTCGAGGAACCTTGTCTTACTTGGTCTGCTTCTAGTGCATTAAGTGGAGATACAATAATGACAACCTTCCCCTTCGCCTGTGGCGTGAACAAGGGGAGAACAAACGGCAATGTTTTACCCCACCCTGTCCCTGCGATGCATGTCGCATCTAGCCACATTCTGCAAGATCCAACTGTTCGGGATACGGCGTCAGCTGCGCCCGCCTCCTGCACTCCTCTGCCATGATGCACCGAGTGTCCTGGGAGTTGTACTTGCTCCTTTCGTACGCTTTTGCACGCGCGTCTTCGAGAAGCTTGTATGACCGAGCGCGGATTTCTTCATGTGGACCGGCAGTCAAGCCCGGATGCTTGGAGTCCATGGCGGACACAGGTGGCAATACGCGAGAAGTTTGCGGAGTATTAGAGCATGGATAGGTATGGATGTTCCAAGACTGGGAGGTGGAGAGACACTTCACGACAACCAAGCAGACTTGTCGCGCTCTCCGGTTACACACCAGCATGACACGACCAGGCGCTCCTGTGACCTCTGTCACAGCATCCCTTGCCGCCCACCAAATACACCAGACCTTCGGGAGAGAGGCATGAGCATCAAGAAGGTCTGGAGGCGAGACTAGCTTTCGCAGGGCTCCCATCAGCTACCCTGGGGTTGGAATCATGGCGAGACAGAGTTCGGGCAACATATCCGTCCAGGCCCTGCGCAAATGGGTGCCCATCCAAGCTCGCTTGACATACTTATTTTACGTCTCACTCAGCGGCAACGCGGCTTGACAAGTAGGAGATAGCAATGTTGCTGCTTCTGTAGTACGTTGTGACTTATTCTTGTTGGCATTCAGGTGACAGTGATGCAAATCCAGCAAGCGATTGTTGATGCTTATGACGCATCTCCCCATGCAGCGCAACTGCCGATAAGGTACACAGACAGCTGAGCTTCTACAGGAATTTTGTGACTTCATCCTGGCTGATGAGCATAGTGCACAACAATGGCCATCTTTTCATGGTAGATCATCGCGCCATCCAGATACTTTCCCAATGGAAAGAATATTCAAGAACCGACAGTGCCGGTGCCGGTGCCAAGCACTTGCTCTCAGATATGCAACAGAAGGCTGTGGTGGTGGTAGAAGGAGAAAGTGAGTTAGTCCATCACAATCGTTCCAACACCAAGCTCATTATGTCTGTCTGTCTTGTAATCGACTGCTCCGTAGTGCCAAGTGATTGGCTGCTGTGATGTTCTGAACCTCATGATTGTGTTTGTATATGTACACCTTGTCCAATGTCCAATGAGATTGACTACTGCTCGCCGCATGGATGTCTTGCTTCCTCCCCTGTCGCCTTCCCCTTGTGTACATCGTCCCTGAACCCGACAGCTGCGAAACATTGTGCGATGTGCGACGACAGCCCAATCTTCATCACATGTATGAATGTCAGGATACTACTAACCGCCGACCAGTCAGATGTAGTTGAGGATATGCATAGGTGAATGGGATACAAGCTTTATACAGCAACACCGATACGAGGCGGCATCAGCAAAAACGCGGATGGAGGGTGGAGTATAGGCACGGGCGGAGCACTCATGGACGCTCGCGCCCGCTCGGGAGCGGGCCCCGCAGTCATTGCCCTCAGCAGACAGCGGCTGTCAAGCGCGAGCGGTCCAAGCATTATGGGCAAGCCTTCATAAAGGGAACTGTGGGACTTGTGAACTAGCGAAACCTTCATATAGACATAGGCTAGGCTATGGTGTTGGCTGCAGTGCGAATGGCCTATGTCGAGCTCTGTGAAGTCTAATATATTGACAAAAGCGAATCTACACACCTATGTCGAGCTCTGTGAAGTCTAAGGACCCCAGAGCTC
>WJSG01023816.1:0-10431 GCA_016618145.1 Sanghuangporus lonicericola | reverse complement strand
TTTTCTTCTCGTGGGGGGGGCCCCCCCCCCCCCCGACTCATGTAAGTAACTTAACTTGCTCTCTTCGGGTCTGTGCCAGTGGTGGCATACGGAACTAATTGAATGTCACAGAACATTGATATTCACTGGAGATGCACCCATGTCTTCAACTGGGTAGAGCGAACAAACCCTGTGGCCAGGTGTGCCCGGAGGGCCGCTGCTTATCTAATCAAACATCTAATCTAATCTAAACCAATATCATGCGCCCGGCCCTCGCGGATGGCTTTCTGAATCTCAACGTCGACGACGGCAATGTGACGACGCGCACCTCAAGGCGGTTCTTGGGACAGTGTTTTCCATGCGACATATAATTTTAAAGGCACGCCGGCTCTATGAGCTGAGGGGCGGCGTCCTTGAGGTTGCATGCAATGATTGGGACGGCAGGGATGTAAGTGCTTCATTATCTCTCTTTGCGTTGACACACATCCGTCTCAGGGCAAGTAGGATGGCGAGTAAACCTCAAACAAGACTCGGTTCAATAGCGTGCACGACGTGATCTGGCCTATTCACAGCCAAATTCAGACTCGGCCGCCGACAGAGTTGCTTTCCCGACATAGTGTTACATTCATCTCAAGACAAACCACGCGCCATAGGCCTATAGATCATCTACCTTCAAACCTGGAAGTCTCTGTGAGCTAGATCCGTCCGTAGAATCGCAAAGCTTACCCCCTCAGTAGCAGCCCCGAGCACCCTGGATATTGACACCGGATTATAGTCCTCTCGGATGTACTCATATCGATCAACCGAGCTGCCGGATGTCGCCGTGCTCGCTGCGTCGGAGTTCCGCAATCTCTGCATGCCCGCTCCGCTTGATGGCGGGACTCTCGATGTGCTCAGCCCCGGTCAGGATCCCGTCCACACGGCTCGCAGCTGTAATCTGGGCAATGCGGCGCATAGCGAGGACTGCATTCAGCAAGAAAGTCAGCGGTATTATTTTCAAACAGCCAGCTACAGTTGACAACGACTCACGGTCAACTGGAGACGCCGCCACGCTGGTGGTGAGCAGAGCGAGGGCGATTGTGGTGAGGATGGCAAGGGAGGACCTCATGACGTGGGTGGTACGGTGCACTGAAGAGTCCTAGCGAAGATAGGCGGATTGTAAGTCTCCTCGCTTATATGCCGCACACTGAATCTTCTGCGCGGCCTGCAAGAGATCACACGAATGGCGCGGCTGCATTCGACTTGCTTCACCGCTAGCGAACATTACGACAAATCTGCGACCTCCGCCTACCCGCCCAACCGAGAGCAATCCTCCATCATGGTACGTACACGCTCCTGGCCTCAGGCCTGTTCATGTATGAGGGACATACAAGAGTCGCAGACAACATGTTCTGCTGGTCGCCGATTTGACCGCGCCGCGCCTCCTCACTTCGCTCGTCATCGAGAGCGCGGCTCCTACCCCAAACCGCATCAATAGCGAATGTCCTGAGGCTTCGACATGGATCATAATATCGGCGTGTACGAACTTCCCGTAAGCTGACGGAATTCCTCGGAGTTGCGGGTATCTCGAGGTACGCGGTGCCCGAGCGGGAGCTCGCTTAGTGCGGCGGCGGATAACGTCCACGTTCAAACTCCACATGCGGGTCGAGCGGTAGGAGCTCATCCGCTCACCGGCGGTCTACCGGCGTAGGTGCGCGGTGATACAACGAAGCTCACATCCATTAGTTCGCTAACCCGGGACTATCAAAGAACAGCTGCGTAGTTACCGGCAGCTCATGCGCCCTCGCCCTTCACTGAATTTCTGAACACTCACCTGATGAATTCCCCATCCTTCTCGTGGGGACCCTAGTTGCCGCGCGCGATGAAGCCGTTCTCCTGGACATCCCGCCCCCTCGCGTAGACTGCGCGGGCAGTGAACCCGTTCTCCGCTCGACCCAGGGAATCGTTCTCCCCTTCGTCTTGTCCGACCGCCGTGGTATCCTTGACGGCATGTGCAGAGCCCGGGGCTGTTGGTTCGCGAAGGTGAGCAGCGCCAAAGGGAGAGAACCTCGGGCCGCTAACCGTGGGGTAGGGCTACTGCGTTCTTTATGACGAACGCAAGGAGGGCTGTCGCGATGAGAGAGGCTTGGAACTTCATGGTGGTGCGTATATTGGGGTGAGCAGTTTACTGCTCTTCGTCTGCAGACTTCGTGCAGCTCATATACTTCTCCTCAGAGACTTCTCAGTCGTGAATGGCGCCGATCGCTCAAGACACGGGGACGTTCTGCATGGCTTAGCCTCTATAGTACCTAGCTTCTGTCAAGCTCAGCTTCTATCCGATTCAGCCTCTACCGCGACTTCTATCCGCTGTCCAACTCAGTGTCTGTCGAGTTGAGCTTCTATCCAACTCTGCTTCTATTCGACCTCGAAGCACGCTCTCCCTCGGACGATGAGCCGACCCCCTGCGTAGCCATACCCGGGAACCTGAACTGCCCATGGGTGAAATCACGGAGAACCGCTCCAACGTCGATCCAACATGATGAACGAGACACTGTTAGAGAACGCGTAGGTCCTCGCTGTCAAGCTTGGACGAAGAAATGACGAGAGCCGCGACCTCATCACATCCAATTCATGTCCGACTGCCTGAGTCGCAACGGTCCAATCTAACGTCCTTCCAGATCGACTCATGACTAGCGAGAGTCAGACATGACTCTCTCTACGATCTCTTGCATCAGGTGAGTGCTGAAGCCTCACTTTAGAGCCTCATTGATTATGAACAGATATCACTTTGGTCCCCGGCAGCTCAGCTGCACGCCCACGTCAGCGTCGCGTGTCACACGTCCCTCACAAGGCTTATATGACATTTCCACAATTCCAAGACAAACCGGCCGTACTGCATGAATCTCCTCTTCGGTCTCCAGTCGCAACGCACCTACCACCCGAAGCTCAGGAATGAGTCCGACTTAATGCAGAGGAGCACAGACTTACAACTTACCTCTAGTAGCCCCAAACCCGTCAACGTCACACTCAAGAGAGCACTCGTACGAGTACTCAATGCCCGTGCCAAACTGCTCAGCCGAGCTGTGGGATGTCACCGTGTTCGCCGCGGCGGAGGTCGGGGATCTCCTCATGCACGGCGCGGCGAAGGTCCGGTATCTCCTCGTGTACGTTCCGCTTGGAGTTGATAATCGAGGTCTCGACGTGCGCAACCCTGGCAAGGATGTCGTTTCCGCGGCGGCTTGGGGCGGCGTCAGCTGCATCTGCCAGGTGGGTCAGCGAGGCTGTTTCCAGCAAACCTCAGCACACTCACGTTTGATGGGCGACGCAAAGAGGCCGGTCGTGAAGAGCGACAGAGCGACAGTCATAAGGATGGTGAACGAGGCCTTCATGGTGTTGGTGGTGCAGTGGAGGATGCGTTAACAATGGTGAGTCGCTTGTCCCTTCGACGACCGCTGTCGATGACGCTTATATACATAGGTGGTACCCCACATAACGAAGGTCTGCTTGCATGAGGGGATTCCTATGACTACCCCATCGCATCTCCTGAGGAAACCGTCGCAAGTCACGACGTGTTCTCCAGTGGGAATGCTACTTCAGCATCATGCCATAACCGAAGGCAACGGCAGACTCATCGTGCATTCCAGAAGTTACAAGTACCAGGTTTGTCCATTAGGGAATGTCGCTCATCACACTTCCCTAAGTATATCGTTCGCCTCCCCAGTCCTCCCATCACGAATAAGTACGCGACCTGATTACTCCGCGCCCGATATGAAGAACGATCAATGCATACAATTCTACGAATAGCCGTCGTTCCGATGCCGACAATACCCTCATACCGCCTGCATATGACCACCGGCGGCCCATCTGGCAGGATCCAGAAGGCAAGCGAGAAGGCTATGCTTCGCAACACCTTCACACTAGCCCCATTCGCCGGCACATCGGACCAGCGCGACTCACGGCTGAACAGAGCCGGCCCACCGAGAACATTGCAGTACGTGTTCCGTGATTCAAAGTGCATACATTCAGCTCGTTAACTTGGTGACGTTGTCATAATCGGAAATACATCTCTCTACAGGACCCTTCCGTCCCATAGGGCAACTCTGCGCCGTCATACTGTCAGCTCACCGCTCCCCGTCATCCGATATGGGTTGCTCACCTAGGCGTGGATGGAAGCTAGTCGCCACGGGTCAAGACCTCGTCATAGTCGTTGGCCCGGCCAAGGAACTGGCTCTCCTCACTGTCGCGACGGAGGAACTGGTTCTCTTCGCTGTCGCGCCGCAGGAACTGGTTCTCTTCGCTCTCGCGGCGGAGGAACTGGTTCTCTTCGCTCTCGCGGCGGAGGAACTGGTTCTCCTCGCTCTCTCGGCGCAGGAATTGGTTCTCCTCGCTGTCGCGCCGCAGGAACTGGTTCTCCTCGCTGTTGCGCCGCAGGAACTGGTTCTCCTCGCTATCGCGTGCAAAGCTAAGGTGGCTTATGACGGCGACATCTGCGTTTACAGCAATGATCTCAACGGTGAGTACTCTCTCAGTCAAAAGTTGCATGGTACAGACCTGCAGGCAGGGCGATCGTGTGGCCCATCATGCACGTAAGGATGGTTGCTGCGACTACAAAGGCGGCCGAGAGCTTCATGGTGTCTGTGCGTGTGCGATGGGTGGGATGCTACGTCCCTGTGTCGAGCTACTGCATTTCTTTCAGCTCTGATTATATACTGCCGCCCCAGGAGGCCTGGGTCAATGTCGCACCCTGATTTCCAACCACCACTGCTGAATTCCGAACCATGCGAGTCCGACCTATGCTTCTACTTGTCAACCCTTGCCGGCGAACGATGTCGAGATGTGCCTAACATACCCGTCCTTGTTTGCCAGAATTACAACGCGTCAAAGTCTAAGTTGGTCTCGTACAAGTGTGTCCAGTCGAGACGCTCAGGACCGACAAGAACCCGTGGTATGAAAGAAGAGCGCACCGGCGTACGTCGGCTTTCGTGCAGGTTCGTGCAGTCAGATTGTAATGACATCTGAATAACGCGCAATTGCGTTCGAGGGCTCCGCGATGCAGACCACACTGCAGGTGGCTCTTAGAAGGTGCCCCATTCAAGGTGCGTACGGCAGGACAGCATCGTCAATCGTGCTAATTCAAGTCCGGCTGAACAACTGATATGCTTCCGCTACTTGACGACCTCCTCATCGCCGATTAGAGCGCGCATCGCCCAGTCAGGATGGTCCCAATGAGCCTAGCTGGCGCCGTCAGTACCACGAACTTCCAGAGACCGCAAATTGGGGACAAATGCGTACGAAGTGATTTCCCTTCTCGATCGTCACAATCCGGATGTTCCTCAGAAGCTCACTACGCTCTTGAGCTTCCTCCAGCTCGGCGCGCAGCATCCATATCCCATAGACAGTCTGCCAAAACGAACGGCCACCCCAGACCCACCGCAGCTCAACGTCGCGCCACTTATTCTCTCCATCGCCACAAAGCCGCAAGGCCCGAGTACGGAGGATACTGAATAGGCCGGACGACAAGGCGCTGAACATCAGGTTGAAGTCGGATCCTCCAGCTTCTCCGGGCGGCGCGTAAACGCAGGCTGCAAGGTCATCTGGTCTGAGGATGGACGCAGTTGGTGGCGGATGTTCCAGTGACTTTCGACGCTCGTACGTGTCCGGGGTATCCCCATGCGAGAAGTATCCGCTGACCCACACACTGAACGCGTCGAGTTTCTCGTCCTCGGTGAGCATGGGGTCGAACAGCGGATTGTATGGGTCGTGCGCGAGAGGTGCGTAGCCCGACAAGACACTTGCGACATCTGTAACAAGAGGTGAGTAATCTCAGAGGTACCTGCCGAGTGTAATTTCTCACCATAACATACGACACGTCGTACGTATCTCGACAGATCCACATCATGGATGGGAAACATGTGGACATACGAGAGCAGCGCTTGCATCCAGATCCCTGCGTAGGACCAGCCAGCGACCACGATCCCACCGGTCTTCATCACTCCATTGGCTGGCGGGATGTGCTCCCGGCGCACGAGATCCTCGAGCAACTCGTAAACTTCCCTCGCGCGATTTTCCATGAATTGCAGTCCGTCCTCCCTTGCCTTTGCGAAGTCCTCGGTCCTCGCGTCTTCATGAAGAGGAGCAATCAAAGCGCGCTCTTCTTCTGAGTAGGGCATGCTTCCGGGGTAGTCCCTCCGATTTACGAGCACAAGGCGAGTGTTGTAGTTCTTCGCAATTGGGACCAGTCTTGAGAATATACCTAGAAAGTTCAAAGGTCTCAGCGTCTAGAACCTCAAGGACAGCCTCCAGCAAGACCTACCGCAGTGCCAGGCCCATCCGTGAAGCAGAACCAGAGTTGTGTAATCGGTGTCCATTGCGCCGGTGTCATGAACGATGTGCATGCCGGTGAACGTCATTGCGGAAGAGCGGTAGGCCGTGCAGTCACGTCTTGAAGACGCGTTTTGTGCAATCTACATATAGTGGACTGACACTACCTGGCGTTCCAGAGCAGTTGCATCGGAGCCTCCGACACGGTCCCTCACGGCCCTCTATGCAGCGTCACTTGCTCGATGTGATGCAGCGATCGGACTCCAAGTCGGAGGCAGCGGACAGTTTTTTCCGCTAAAGGCCATAATACGAGAGCACTGTGAGTGACCCGGTCCTACGCATCCTGGTACCACACGACATACCTAACCGCAACCACAAGGTCAGTTTCAGATAGGAATCAAAGCTAGCCCACACGAACCTGAACGGCACTGCGAGTCAACCGGTAGCAGACGGAAGACGCTGCAGCCCGATAAGTTACCGTACCCCGACCGCCGAATCTGGGCGTCGACTCTTCACCAAAGTAAGAAGGCATTGTCCCCTAGCGTTCGGGAAAAGCCTATCTAAGGTGCGCTTCAAGGGGTATGAGTTTTGCAGTGACGCTGACTCTGTCATAGACACAACGGCACGCTCTCACCCGGACAGGTCCCCACTCACTGCGCAGTGCGCTCCGAGTCAACATCTTTTGCGTATCTCGGGACTGTCATAATCGACTGCAAGTGGTGCTAGTGCTATTGAGGCCGCCAGATCAACTGGCAAAAGTAGAATGAGGATACACATTGTCGACCTCATCCTGGTGACAAGCGGGTCGCAACTACCGGTATTGTACACTCTATAGTCTTCTTCTGTGTCCGAGGAGCAGCGCCATCGTTCAAGACTTTAGAGCCATAATGCGTCTACATGTCCCAACGCTGGTGGGATAGTGTTAGTCCACGGGCGAACACAGGTACAACGCTCGACATACCGTCGTCCGCGCTTCCATCTGACATTGTTGGGGCCGCATTCGCATAGATAGTCATGATGTCCAGAACCGTCGCAATTATGAAGTACAAAGTGCTTGACATTACGGCGACCTGAATCGAATATGGAACGGGCTATCACCCTAGAAAAGACAAAATCGTCACCATCAGGAGCTCCTCAAGACAAGGAGGGACAACGAGGCGTGCACATACCAGCATTAGTTCTGCCGATCATGGGATTCGGATACGAAGCTATGAGTTCCCGTTCTGTCGGGTGTGCGTGCATGCGAATGCCACAGAGGCCCTGACTGCGCTGTCCTTGCTTCATGCCCATGCATTCTATCCGCACGTCAACGCATGCAATTCTGTAACAGGCTGTCGGAACTTGAGCTGTGCCTGGCCGCGATGCCGTGAGTACTGAACAGAAGTTTGAAAAAGGACGACGGCGATCTCGGCAATGTGGTCATCTTGAAATCCACGAAGTCGGGTGGAAGCATTTAGCAGAAGGAGCAGAACCAAGTCCTGCTGTCAATAGACCAGTCCTCGGGATGTACCGAACGCGGCGGACTACGGCGAGTGTGGTCGCTCACCAGCTTGCCGTAACGACAGTGTATCCATTCAATCGTAAATAGTTCGATTTCCAGAAACCGATTGGAGGAAAGTATGTGCTCCTCTGAACGTACTTGCGCTTTCGGTTGTGAACGTATTCTTATTGAGTCAGGGTGTATGCATGAGCATCGGGCCGTTCCCCACATGGGGATGCTGGGCCCAAGTTCTGCACTTTCTGCAAACAGCGGCGCTGTACGAGAATGATGGATGATGTATAGCCGCGATGCTAGGTAATACGCTGGCCGCGCGCAAAGCTGACATATTGAGAGCGGAGGAGAGACCTTCAGTCACCATCTCCACCCCGCAGCACATCCGCGCTATGTTCTCCAAGCGTACTCTCGAGAACGCATTTGTCGCCGTCGCAATCATCTTCCTCGCGCTGAACGCCGCGTTCAAACTAGCCACACATGCAGTAGTCCAACGCACGCAGAACCGCGAGCCTGCCAATCGTAGGTCCTGGAGTGTTCTGCGATGCTTCGACGTGCTGAAGACATCTCCATCACAGCGCTCTGGCCCGTCGAGAGAAAGGAAGTGCTACTCGAGATGGACAGCTGGACGCGGTTCACTCTCGACTCGGGTGCACAGTGGGCACCGCTCTTCCCCGACGGCGGCATCATCCACCTCGGGCCAGGGCGCACACCGTACACGGTCTCCATGATGCACCAGCTACGCTGCCTCAACGCCGTCCGCGACCAGCTCACAAGGCCCATCCGCGAACGCGACGCCGAGCTAACGAGGCACTGTCTCAACTACCTCCGGCAGATGGTGACGTGTCGAGGAGACCTCCAGGTCGACCCGTACCAATACGCACACAACATCAACGCGGTGCATCCTCACGCAATGAGGAGGTGCAAGGATTGGGGCGCCGTATATGAAAAGGTGTGGGAGAACCAGCGAGAGTATCGTGCGGCCGTGGCAAGCTCAAATGTAACCTCGAGGGCATGGTTGAAGTAGGCATTTGGTTACACCACAGCTTGTACTGAATAAGGTCATGAGACACTAGTGTAAACGCACCAATTCTAGCTTCATATGCACGTCAGTCCTCGTTACAAGGCCTAACATGGTATTTCCTCCATCCCACATCCTACAAAGTCCGGCGGGCTTCAAGCTATGAGAAAGATCACGATATTGAAGTGCCTTGAAGTGCTTGCATCGGACCTTCCTGCTCAGCCGTCGGGAATTGGAAGTTCAAGGTACTTATTACCACGGGCGGTCAACATGTTGATTGCGTCCTAGCCAGAGATCTTGAAGACGAGCCATGTTCTCCAAAGGGAAAGAATAAGACTGTTTACGCAATAGACCGCAGATGAGTAGGACGAGTACTGTTGTACTAACTGTATGAGGCAAAGCAGAGCGGAGGAGAAGCGCGCTGAAAGCCAAAGGCGGCCACATCGCCCAAATTGGTAGTCTTAGCGCCGTCCCCTGCCAGCACGGCACGGTGACTCAGCCTCTCAGGACAGCTCAGGACGCCCCCGTCGGCTCCCTTCATCTCCTCTCAAGCAACCATTAAGGTGAAGGCGGTCTGATACTACTGTTGCGGCAGAATTACTGCTCACGGCACACGCTGACTCTGATCCAGAACCTGAGTGCTCTCTGATCGATCTGAGAAGACTGCGGTTGTCGAGCAGAATGCTCCTGTCAATATCGCCATGGAGCTCGACCTCATACTCGCTGTGATCCATTCCTTACCACATGAGACCGTGGACAGTTATTTTGCATCGCGAACCCTCCGGATGCAATGTATTTTCCAAAGAGCGCAGTGAGTGAACGTGACAAGCTTGCTACTGCGTGCTTTGGAGGTTTCACTCATGCAACAGTTGTGCTTGGAAGCGTTCAAGTGCAGTTTTCTGTAGACCAAGCTCAGAGTTACCCAGTGTATGACGAACTACGGACCTTCACTGGATTTGCGATTAACCTCCTGAGCATGGCAAAGTCGGACGCATCGTCCCCCGACTCTGTCCTCCAATTCGCCACCGATAGCAAGGTGTAGACTAGTTTTGACCATCACAGCAGTGACGAAGGGATCGGCGTTATGCCTTTTATACTTGGTTCCGCGTTTTACTTCACAATGATGAGGATGTTCATGTACTATCATCGCTAGCTTGGAATTCAAGCATCTGCGTTACCCACAAGGTTCACGTCGCCGCTCGCTTGGTGTCCTTCTCTCTTCGACGGCTCGTCGTGAAGTTGGGTCCTAGTATTGCGGCTGAGTATATTTGGTGAGTTCCTTGTGATCCAAGATGCGCTTAGTATTACGACTGATTCGTGCTACCAGATAGTACGCGACAGGTCTACGACGGACTCGGAACTTGGCTTCTGAACTCCAACCAACGCGTCCACTGGTCCCACATGCTCGCATAGAACGCCTCTGCATCCAAGCACTTCCGGTCGTGCATGACCCTCTCCGCAGTGAAGTTGCGCGTGAACGCGTTCCCGGGCTCGAGGGTGGTGTCCGCCGCGCAGAGCGTGTGCTCCCGGAGGAGGCTCAGACAGTGCTCTGTGTGGTGAAGTTGCTTGCCTTCGAAATGATCGACCTCTGCGAGCACGGTGCGCAACCGTCGGAGGCAATGCTGCTCGTGGTTGAGGC
>WJSG01023812.1:0-13939 GCA_016618145.1 Sanghuangporus lonicericola | reverse complement strand
CGAGCATTGCTCCGCTCTCGCTGCACAAGTGCTCGTCGACGCCCCTGCTCGTCTCGTGAGTCTTTCCTGATCCCCCTCGACGATCAGTCGTAACACATCAAGCGCGGTGCGCAGGCCGTGGAGGCGAGGGTCCTGCCCTCCCGCAGGGTCAAGGCGAAGACGGGGGTGTGAGCATGAGCATGTGAGTTGGACGATGCATATGTGTGTTCAATAGGTGCTGAGCTGACCGTTTTTGGCTCCACAGTTCCTGTGAGGGTAGACAAACGCGGTCGAAAGCAGATGGGTAGTGTGGCGATCGTGCAAGACAATGTACTGATAGTGTAACGAATCAAACCAGTGACAGCCTCAGCTGCTCTCTCGAGTATACGCCGAGCACAGCAGTGCCGCGATAGCCTTCGAAGACAGAACTGCAAGCTGTCGGCATCGCCGACACCGGTGCCATTGTGTGTACGGTGGTTGTAAGAACGACGAGCGTGGAAGGCCGCCGCGCATGGTGGAGTGCAATGCTTACCTCGTACACAGTGGACACGCAGGGCCCGCAGGCTGAATCGAACGAGCTCGGCATCATCGTGAACAGCGCGGACGCATGCAATTCGGGCACATCGTTGCTGTTCTCGGGTGAGTCGTACGTATGAACTATTTGGTAGGGAGGAGTGACGAGAGGAGCACAGGCCGTCTGCGGAGGGCGCGGTGCCCATAGAGTGGCAGCGTGCCGGTGAGAGCCTCTCGTCTCAGCGCGGGGTAGTCTCCGAAGGGTAGCAGGCGCAGTGCGAATCACACCGGACCTGTCCCGGGTACGTAACAGTGGAAGAACGCTCTAGTACGCGAAGCGATGGAGAGGGGAGGCGCGAGGCGGGAGGCGCGAGTCGGGAGGCAGGAGGCGCGGGGGAGGACGAAAGTGCGGTTCAGGTGGAGGTTGTGGGGCACGTACCTTGACTGGCCAATACGGCCATATTGACACCCTTTCTGCACCAACGGGACGGCCGTTCTCCAGATCGCGAACACGGTGACGAGCTCATGTGCATGGTTCCGAAAAGGTATGTTGTCTTGGATGAGACGGTGGGTGCATGTAGGTGGGATCCGAGTCCAGCTGAGGGTCCCAGTACGCTGATACATGTGTTTTTCCAGATGGCGAGGCTCCAGCTCGAGGAAGATGATGATCGGAGACGCAAAGCGAGCAAGCACAGAGTGCCGCAGGTTCGGGAGGCGTGCACTGGGCAAGGGTAGTGGTGGCCGAGGCCCGGGTGAAACGATGTGCTGACGCGCAGGCAGACGTCCGTGGGGCGGAGTTCCGAGGGTCCTAGGACGATAGAAGTGCAGGGAAGTCGCGCAACACGGCGGACGAGTCAGTGATGAAGCTGAATCGCAGAGGAGACCAAGGCGCTTACATTGGCACTTTGACCATACTCGTCTCCACAGGTGAGGCACGCTCCCGCGCCCGTCTTCTGTGTGGGTTCTCTTCCATGTTAACAAAGCTTCTTGCTTAAATCGTCTACAGGTATACTCTGTCGACGTTTGTGCGCAGCGATGCCGTACGTGTCGACTTACGTCTCACTATTTTGCCCTGCCGTCGTCGCGACTTCGCGTGGCTTCTCTCGAGGTTGCCGTGGTGCTGTCATTGGCCGGCTGAAGTTTGGATTCGAACAGAAGACTTTGTCCGACGTCGGACCCTGATATCGATGGGATTGAGGATGATTTGGGCGACGTCGCGAGTGACGGAGGGGCGGGACAGCGCTGCAGGTCAGTCCTATACATTATTGTTGCGCGATGCGTACCCCGACTCAACGCCCGGTGTGTCCCCCATCCGTTCCTTGTAAAATGTACCCCTGCTGTCCTGTACCCGTCATTCCCTCCAACGCTGCTTCCAACGCTCAGCTCGACGCCGTCGAGCGTGCGCTGTCCCCTGTCCCTTCGCTTATTCCAGACAAAGGCTCAGATGGGAGCAGTCAGGTGAGCAGTCTGCCGCGCGGTCACAGTTCGAATCTGCTGACATTTCTGTGTGCCGAAGTGGATGCCCGACACTCCACCGCAGGCGTACCTCTCGCTGTCGTCCTTCCTCCCGGCGCCGCACTTCCTGTGCCCGCCCTCTTTACCAGCGTCCTCGCCGGCCCCATCTCCGGTCGTGACTGTACGTTCTGGAGCATCCCCGGCACACGAAGGCCCGTTCCCTCAGACCGGGCAAGGGCAGCCTGCTGCGCTTCGCACGCTTTGCTCCGTCATCACCTTCTTCTGGCTGTTGGCGGAGTTGTTCTTCGTCGTTGGCAGGCTCGTCTCGCTGCTGGGGAGTATGTTTGCGGTGATGTGATATGCTCTTCTCGTTTGGATATCGTTGTGCTTGCTTATATCATTGTGTCGCTGTCTCGCAGGCTGGGTTCTCGTTGGATTAAAATTGTTTGCGCCTTGTCTATTGGGGACCCTGTTGTCATGTACATTACTTACTCCAGCGTTCTCTCGCATGCTCTGTATTTCTTGGAATCTGTTTCTCGTTATTGTAGGCCTTGGTGCCTGAGTAGAGATTAGATAGACGCGGTAGATCGCATCTCCATAGATGTCGGGTCCATCCTCGCGTGGCCTGTGGTGTTATGTCGACATGTTGGCAACTGTGCCTGTGCGAACTTACTTGTGCGGTGTCTCTTCGGTGTGCGCGACCAGCAACTCGGAAGGTGCTTCGACCCGGGTCGCTGTTTCGGATGACGCGCAGTGCAATGGTGGCTTGTTCAATGCTCCACAGGCTGCAAGCGCATTCCCAAACTTGAAGATGGGAAGACGAGAAGTCTGGCCTCAGGCTTCTTCTTGGTGAGTTTGGCTTACGTCTTTCGAAGCAGATAGCCATCGAGATGCATGCTCATGAGCGGTCAAAGTCAATGCTCCCTGCCGCGGCGGTCCCGAGGTCCGCTTGGGTTTGTTTGACCTCGTCCTTCGCCGTGCTTCCCTGTCTGGGCCATTAGCGGGTTTCCTCGGTCTTTCCCAAGGATTCTGCTCTTTTCACTCCCCTTACCGCACCTGCACCATGCATTCGTCGCGTTGTACGCACAGCGTCACCACACCTGTGATTTCAGGGCTCAGGAATTTACGCCATCTTCGCGGTCTTTCGGCAGCGCTGCCACAACAGCACCTCGTCCGACCTCATTTTCCTAGTTTTTCAGGCGCTCTGCATGGCTGCAGATAATTATATCAATCGAGGTCAGCGGCACGCTAGTGGGGGACCCTGCCCCCGCTACCCTCGATCGGGTTACCAAGGGAGATTCCCGATGACCTAACGTTAGCTCGTTCGTAGATTTCCAGGTGTTTCGCGATGGCATGTCAATGGTCGTCCTGCCACCGGCCACTCTGGAGGGTGTAAGCATTGTCAATGTACGTCGTCCTGCCAGTGCTCACATTGTTTGACCTCAGCTATTTGCGTGGCGCGCCTCTGCGACCAGCGACTGGAAGATGTGGATTGACTTCTCCCAAAGCTCGTGTTCAATTCGCCGCTCAACCGCCAGAAGATAGACGAGGTCGCAACTACTGCCGATGAGGTCTCCCAGGATTATATTGATGTAACGTTCGAGAGCGTGTTCGAGGAGCATGTGCACTTCTACCTCGTTCAGGCAGGTCACCCGGAGGACAAGCAGGTCAAGGCGAGAAGATTGACTTCTCCGTGCACGTCTCTTCTTGCAGATAATTCACGGCTACGACTTGGTGCCGATGGATTTTGACATCCAGTTGACGGTGGTTGTCTCATGACATCTCACCTTGCGCGAGGACACTTACACCCGCCGAACAGTTTCTATTCCAACACGCTGGGTCCCGCGTGCCCGTGCCAGCGACAGAAGATGGACCTCAGCCCGCTCCTGTGAGTCATCCGTCAACCGGCCTCATGCCGTTGAAGCTGTTGCACAGTTCACATGAACTTATTGCTCAGCTCTAGTTCCGCACGTATTTCAATTGGTGTGAGGTCGACATCGACCGCAGTGTGCGGAATACCTTGGATGAAGCGCATCCTTACCCGCATTTCCAGGCTTGGTTCCATGGCGCGTTGTTGGAAACCACCAGTTTGAACATAGTATGACGCGTCGCTATGTACATAAGTACACTGCCGCACTGCGCGTCGCCATGCAGTTGATATGCGTATGCTACTCTGAAATGGCACGCCACCCTCCTCGAGGTTGTTGTAGGCACACGATTGCTCTCGTCCTCTGCGCGCATGCCAGGCTTGCGCGATCCAGCAAGTAAGCAGGTACGTTTCACAGGCGCCGGCCCATCTGAACCTTCACGGTTGCGCACGGCAAGCACCTGTCGTCGTTGCTCTTCCCGTCCTACCACCACACTCCCTGGTTATATGTTGCATCTCGTCGCTCCCCATACACCTCATCCATCCTCTGAGTGTCTCTCTCCGTCTAGCGAACAACCTTGTCTCAACCCGGTCGTACACGAACATCATCAACGCAACGCAGGAGGGTAAGGTGGACTATGCAGAGGCGAGCATGCTCCCTCAGGTAACGTTTTTCAACCTCATTAGGAGGTCTGCAGGACGGGGTGGCAATTCCTTTTGTTCTCTCTAACCAGTCCCGGGACTATGAAGACACCACAGCGCGGGCTCGCTGCCTGTGCGACTGCGTCGCTCGATCCCCCGGCCGCCCCCTGTTTTGGGGATGTGTTGTTCAGCAAGGTCGCATTTGAGGTACGTCGTCCCCTGCGCCATCTTCTCCAGATCGAACCAGTCTTCCCTCATTGCCCAGGCATGTTCTGCAAGCAGTTGAATAAGGATCCCGTACTGCGCCAGGCCATGAATGAGTTCGCTCCCTTCGATGTACATGCGCGGTGTTGCGATGAGACTGCGAATGTCGTCCACGCCCATTTGAGGCTGGTGGAGTCCCTTGCCGTTAACAAGGAGATCGCCCGAATGGAGCATGATAGGCTGGCCTGCGAAGTTGCATGACTGCGGGGTGAGTTGGACGACGTCACCACAAGAAACCACATCCTGCAGGCAGAGGTCCTGGCGGCAACTGTGGCACGAGAGGCTTGCGAGAGCGAGTTCGCTCAGAAGGCACATGCGCATCAGCAAGAGGTCGCCAACCTGTCAGATGCGCATGAGTGTGAGCTCTCAGACCTCATGTTCGCGCATGCCACCGAACTGGCGCAACAGCATGCGACCATGGAAACCGCGGCCAAGCGCAAGCAAACCGCTTCCGTCGGCCGGTTCTTCAGGGACCTGGCCAAGTCGAACAACGTCAACGCAGCCCTCAAGCAGCAACTGGCCGTTGTCCGCAATGAGTCCGCCGCGCGCATCGCCACGCTCCAGGTGCAGGTCGACGCCGCCCAGCAGGCCACTGTGTCGCCGCCCACGCAAAGCGAGGTAAGTTGTTGTACTCTGGGGTGTGTGCGTCACAGCAGAGACCATACCAATTTGCCTCAGCCTGTCGAGGTAATGACACCATCGCGCCGCGTCTTATCAAACACTCACGCCCGTTGTTCTTTCTAACAGCGACCGCCTTGTCCCAAAATGCAACAGATCCGCGCCATACTCCAGTGCACCTTCTGCGATTCCGGCCTCGTTACTTGCGTGTATGTCATCCTAGTCTCTAGCGCACCGCTCGGTTTTACTGACTGTTCTGCACGTCGCAGGTATCCCAAGTGCTGTCTTGCCGCAGTCTGCGTGGAGTGCAGTCGCAAGTGGTGCGACGCGCAGCCAGCGGAAATGGTTCCGCTTGCGAGCAAGGAGCCGCCGTCTGTTCCTGGTCAGACCGAGGATGTGATGCCCACGCAGCACTTCGACACCACCAAGAATGCGAACAACACTGGCAACCATTCACGGCCGGCCGTGTGGACACTGGCAGAGATGTGCCGCTGCCCATTTTGTTGAGGTCAGGCGCGCCCACAAGATCCCTGCGAGGTACCCACTCTCGTTGATATCGCGCGGATAGTGTGACCCCAGCAGACGCTCTTGTTACGGTAGCTTGGCGCGTGATATGTACAATATTCTACGATCCACCATGTCCCCCGGCCGCACTGACACTTGTTTGGAACTTGGGTGAGAGTGGGCCACTACTGGCACATGACGATTGATGGATTTCTGTATAAGTAGAGTGTTCTGCTGGCTTTTAACTTGTGACATACACTCCTTCTACCAGTAAAGGTTGCCAGTAAGTAGGGTTAGCACAGCCACATAGGTGAGATAGCGTGTCATCCACAAGTCTGACCTGCAATCCATCCTGTTACTATGTTTAAAATGCCATACAATGATGCTATACCAACTACAGAATGCCAGTAAGTACTGTTGATCTTATATGTAGCTAAATTTGTCATCAATCTACAGAGCTATGTTACTAGAAGTATAAGTGGTGGTTATTTGCGAAGTTTTCGGAGATATTGGGCGCTTATTTGCGCTTACATAAGCTGGCTGCACTGCTGGCCTGGTTGCACCCTCCCATGCAGCCAGCTCAGTTGCGCGAGCTTTCGGGTTTATCGGATTTTGGGCGCTTAATTTGCGTAACAGCGCGAGTAATCCTTGCATAAGTAACTGGAGCTTATGGGGCATTAAGACAGCGCTCAATTGGGTAGCCCTAACCCTATGTCAGTGTCTAAGCAGTAAGCACTTGGTGTTATATGTGATGATGTAATAGTAAGCCATAACATTAGTGCTTGTAAGCTGAGTCCAAATATTATTCCCACGAGGATCGTTTCCCGTTCCAGCGTCTATTGGCATATCTCGACCATAAAGGACGATTTTTTCGTTCCTCATCAATCGTAACACGCTTCGCACAATATGAACGATTCGTTGGACCCAAACGTGCGCATAAAAGCATCGCGATCGCGTCGGTCATCACAAGTCCACGCCTAAGCAAACAGATAACACGTTTATAAGCATCAACTAGGCTACTGTAAGTAACTCAGGTAAGTAGATCACAGCTGCAAACTCGTCCCGCTCGGTGCCTGTGCGACCTTCGTCACGACCACATCCTCGGTGTGTACACACGAGGCCCTTCACCCCTCATACTCCCTTGGCTATCACAGTTCAAGCCTCGGGTACAAACTACAGAGCATGGACGCCGATCCGAAATCGCTTCATCACGCCATCGACACTCCGCGCACCATTTCGCCGGTGGAGCCGCCTTCCGGTGGTCGACTCTCGCCGGAACGTCTCGCAGGCTCTCCAGCGCACGGGCGCACATCCGTTGACCAGGTAATACTGCCTTTGTGTGCATTGAGCAAGGTCGCTAGCTTCGACCAGAGATATGTAGGGTCACCCGTTCAATGACAAGTCCAAGCACCCCGGTGCAGCCCCGGACGTGCATGCCATGTGGAGTTTACGCCAGTGTCCCGACCCAGTCATCTGTGCTGTGGTGCCTATTCGCCTCCATCCCCAGGCCTCCGCGGAGGTGCCGCCGTATACGATCTCCGGTCTGCAGGCGACCAGTCTCCTTGGCATGGATGTCCCCCTTGTCAATCTCGGCCCCACTGATTCCGGTTCATTGCAGCTCAAGGACTCGGTCGGGAACACCCCAGAGGAGCCCCAGGTGAGACTCGCCTCTGCACTGGCAGAATTGGCGGACTTGAAGGCACATTATACGCAGCTAGAGAAGTCCGCAGATGTCAACAAGAAGTATGTCGAGCAGACTCGTGAGGCGATTCATAGGGAGCGTCTGGCAGCTGAGCGGGCCGCAGCTAACCGGGAGGTCGCTCTCTTCGAGTTGGCCCGGCAAGCTGAGTCACTCCGTGCGTTGAGCGCGGCGCACAAGTATGTTTGCAACGAGTATCTCGCCATGCAGAAGAAAGTCCTGGAGCAGGCCAAGGCCTACGATCGTGTTCAGGATGAACTCCGTGCTGCGAAACGCACCATTCTGGACGAACGGGCAAGACATCTCAACGAGCTCGAGGTGCGTCGCCCGCATGTTGCGCCAGCTTGTCTGACATTGTTTGTTCGCAGCGTGCCACCAGGGACTCGGTGCGTCCCCAACTCCTCGCAGTGGGTTGTAGCTAACACGTGCATAGGACGTCCTCACCGCCGAGCTGCACGCTGCCAAGCGCAACCTGGGCGGTGTTCGCGCACAGATCACCTGCGCCTTTTGTGATGGGGAGGGTTTCGCCACTCACGCGTAAGTTTTTGACACCATATATATCTGATAGCATCCCGCCCCCTTCCTAAGCACTCACCTCTAGTTATCCGTGCATGCATGTTACCTGCATGGATTGCTCTCAAGCGTGGAACAAAGCGCAGGAGTCCAACTACAAGGATGCGGTCGCATGCACGGGCAATGAGCACTTGGACCCCAAACCGTGGTACAAATGTCCGATTTGCAGGAAGCGGACCGGTGTCCTTCGTGAAGCAATTGCAGTCCCGGCTCTCACGCGGCCTCCTCAAACCTCAGGCCTATGAAGTTTGCGTGTTGTCCAGGGTTATGGTTGGATTGAGATTTGAGGCAGACGAGAGATGAGATGGCACAGGGGCATGGGAGATCTCATTGCAAACAAATGAAGTATAAGATGGTGTAGCTAGACTCAAGTACAACGAGATGATCAATGGTGGGCATATCTGAGCGTAATTGCACATCCAGGCCCCAAAAGCCAACAAGGTCGAGGTGTCCAAGACATTTTCCACTGAGCTTGAGCTTGACTC
This sequence comes from Sanghuangporus lonicericola, assembly GCA_016618145.1. NCBI lineage: Eukaryota > Fungi > Basidiomycota > Agaricomycetes > Hymenochaetales > Hymenochaetaceae > Sanghuangporus > Sanghuangporus lonicericola. Next base: position 5,340 of record WJSG01023812.1, on the reverse strand, counting down.
GGCCTGAGCTCGAGCTTGCAAGTGGTGGGTAGTCTCTCAAAAGGGCGTGTTTGGACGGCTCGGGAGGTCCTTTTGGGGGTCAGATTGTGAGTAAAGACTATGGGGAGGTCAGCGTGGTGATGCTCACCTTGTATACAGTCATTCTGTGCCCCCAAAAGACCAGGCAAGGCTCAGTCACCCTCTGCCGCTATGGAGCGTGAGCTCAAGAGCTTGGCCCGGGCCTTAGAGGTTTCTGGCTGTGCCTTCTGAAGAGGCCAGCTGAGCTTAGCCTGAAGACAGTCGACTTTAAGAGCCTGACGGCTTTGAGCCAGGCACGGGATATCGCTACCAGTTGCACAAGCAAAGCTCCGACTTTGCTGGTATAACAGGTGTGTCGAACGCCAGGGTCTCAAGTCAGTAGTAGTGATGTGTGAGCCCGGCTCGGCTCGAAAGCCGCGGCTACGGCTCGGCCTGGGGAGCTACGGCCTGCTCTAACTGCAGGCTGAGCTCTCCAAGATGGCTCAGGCTCAGCTCGAGCTCGGCTCGGCCTGAGCCAGAGCCCACAGGCAGTGGCGGGCGCTATCTCCCCGCCGCCCTCCTGAGCTTCTACTATCACTGCCAGATTGCGAAGACCTACAATGAGACGCGTCCAAAGACACGTCTTGTCTCTGCCCGCCTTTTCCCCACCATCCCACGCTGTTCGACATGAGGAAGCGCGAGGAGACACGTTCTTGGACGTGTCTCTTCTCGCTCTAGCCTCATAGCGTGAAGATCCCGGCCTCTGCATCCTCAGAGCATGAAGGCCAGCGACGAAATGCGTGAATCAACGCATCCCGTCGACCTCTGTCTTTGCCTGACCCTTCTGTGCTGCAAGGGCGTTGAGAACCACCAGAAAACGGGTTCATGTACGACGGGTCTTTCTGTACAAGAACATGTGTGTAACGCTGCTTGGGAAGCAGCCAGACTAACGTATGTTCACAACTCACAATTAAGTAGTCGCAGCATCATTAGCTCACTGGCGTTGAGTACTTCTTCTCGCCCTACGCGAGCGCTATTGAGCCCGAGCTCGAGAGCCCGGCTCGAGCTCACCGTGGTCGTGAGCCGAGCCGTCAGGCTCCCTAGGCCGCCTCAAGAGCTCGGCTCGGCTCGGCCTCAAGACGGCCGGCTTGGGGAGCCTGACGGCTCGAGGCCGGGCTCGTCACATCACTAGGACTCGGTAGTTACCGTTGCTATAGGCCAATCACATTTTCTGATGTAGCGCACCCAACTGGTATATTAACACGGTTGAAAGTGTTGGCTCTTGGAAGCGGTCCTGCTTGAAGAAAGTAGGCATATTCATTGCATGGTGAGTGAGCGCGAGCAAAGCATATACTCCTCTACATCAATATCAGAATGCATGGTGACGATATGGTAGTGGAGTTTGTCTGCAGACATGAATTTACGATCACATCGCGGAGCAGAGCATTTGAATGCTGTATGGATACTGGATTGTCAGGTCGGGTTTTATCTTTCTAGTGGTGTTCAAGAACAGGTGCGGGAGAGGGACAAGAACAGGTGCGGGAGAGGGAGCACTCACCTCGCACGGAGATATGGGGCGTTACAGCTGTGTGGCTGCTCTGAATGTGCTGGTTGAGGGAGATCTCATGAAGGAACCACTGTCCGCATCCTGCAATCCCACACATGTATGTCCACTGTTATTGAAGAGTATCAGCAAGCATGTATAGCGTACGACAGCTCATATCAGGAGACGTCTGCGCGCAGGCATGAAAACATTGTGTCTGACCCTGCCTCAGTTTCTGTCTTGCACTGCAGGTGCGAGTCATCCTGGGAGTGCATCTGTGATCAGAGCGAGACAATTGCAACAAAGAATAGTATGGCAACTCTTACGCTTTGATCGTTGATCATTCTGTCAATCTGGCGGTGATATAGTTCCCGGTGAGTGCAGTGCACGTTGCCAGCATAAGCCCAGGCTTCATAGGGCATCCAGAACGGATTGTTCATGCGGCTCGAAATATCGTAGGTGTAAGTCATGGAAAGCTGCATGCTGTTGTGGTCAGACATTTGTTCCGGTGCTGTGGTTGATAAATGATGCCTGAGAGGGAACCTTGGTGACAGAGAGAGAGGGAGAGAGCGCGCGCCTGGGCTTGCGCGCTTTGTTCGCAAGCAGTTGGAGTGCTTCCGATGCAACTTCCATGTGACCGTGTACCGAGACAAACATTGCCCCGGGAAAGAGAGGGAACAGGTGTCAGAAGTCAAGTACTGGCTAGCTCTCTACGCAGCCATGGATGTCTCAAACGAGACTGCTGCTGGAGGAATCTCTGGTCGCCCTGAACACGCTCTAGCTCATTCAGATGGAGAGCGTTCCCGTTCTCCCAACCACAACTATGTTGCCTTGATGGACGCTCCCAGGCCTACCAGTCACAGATTCAGGCCGCTCGCAGACATTGTAACGCCGGCATGGCCACCGCGTCCACAGGTTAGGGCTGGACACAGGGGCTCCCAGCCGCAAGACAGTCCAACATGGAGTGGGTGTCTATTTGAGTGGGAGCTGGTGAGTTTGCAGTCTGGGTCTTGTCAATGCACGTTGATTTTGAATATAAATCAGTGGAATGCAGGGGAAGCACACATATACTACTGCACGGACACCAGTGGTGTGACCTGGGGAACATTTTTATATCTTCACCGGGACAGTGCACGATGTGAGTATTGATTTATCGACGTACATGAATGTGTATTCACCCATAGCACATATCAACCACAGGGCTGGAGTACAAAATCGAGCTGTACATCCCTCCGCTTGTGCTAGCGGATCATCAACATGACCCGAGGGCCTACACATGCAACAAGGCACCAGACGAAGAGACTGTGTACCGTATGCTCGGCATTCCCTGCCACCAGTGGGGACAGGGGTTGTCAATCATCCCCGATCCAGTCAGTGGATGTGAACCCCACTGCACCATGTCTACACTTGCCCAACTTGCTCTGGTCGATTCGCGTCGAAAGTGTCTGCTCGGGTACGAGTTCATAGCACTTCTCAGACAACACTTCTGCTATTATCGGAGTGCTAGCGAGAACTGGCAGGTACGCTATGACCACTCTGAGACAGACAGTATCAGGCTAAAGAAGCAAGTTCAGTGCCATCTTATGGAGGCCCTCAAACACTATCCGTGGTTCCAGTCACTTCCAGCACCGTCCGAAACAAAGCCAGCGGAGAAAATCTGGTACCTGGACTACTCTGCAGGATCTCCAAGACCGAAACGCCCCGGACGGTATGTATGGGACAGTCGAAGCGACATGAGTCAGAAGAGGCGCAAATGAATGTGATGATTGGTGCAGATGTAGTTTGTACAATGTAGTCTCCCTGTCCTGTGTCCCGCAACAGCCTTTTGGTCACTTGGATGGCCCTGTCGCTTTTGCCCNCAGCCTTTTGGTCACTTGGATGGCCCTGTCGCTTTTGCCCGTCGTGGGTCGAAGGTCGGAACGTGGACTGGCTTCGATGTTGTGGGGATGCGTAGTGGAGGGATGACAGTGTTTCTGATAAGCTGCATCAGATCATCTGGTGCGAAAACAGGGCCCGTTCAGAAGAGTGAGTGGTGCTCAGTCTCATGAACCTCTTTTGAGAGTACGCACCGGTAAAATCATATGGGGTGGGTATCCTTCTCATGAACTCGGTGATGACAGCAGGGAGCTGTGTGAGTCTCTGATGAGCCTGTTCAGGCCGTGAGCGTGTATGCCGGTCCTGTTGCTCTAGAGTGCGTGTATTGTCTCGGCTGCGTGTCGAGCTTGTCCTTGGCCGTTTCAGCATGGGTGAGTCATCAGCACTGTGTTCACTCCTGTGTCCATGCTCTTGGGACAGTGCACGCTTGCGGGAGGTTGTTGGCCGTCCGGTCTGTTGAGCCGGCCCAGCAGTCGTGGAAGGTGCAGCAGAGCGGGTCCCGAGGACAAAACCAAGATCACATGTCGCAATAGGATCGATGTTGCCATACCTGTAGCGGTCTGCACACCTCTTGATTGGTGGTTCTTAAGACAGGCATGGGTTACGGTGAGCGTGTATAGCAATGCTGCAACCATGAAGACGTACCGTTCCGATACACCTCTGCCATCTGCTTCTCCAAGTCATGTACTGCTGTCAGATCGCACTGCTGTCAGATCGCAGTATTGATATACATATTTTGCCCAGCACTCCCATAGGAGCCGAGCATCCGGGGGTGCAAATGTGTTGATGACGCGCGAGAATAAGGCCCTTGCATCTGCGCGGGTTATCAGCAGCAGCACGATCAGGACTGAGAAGCGATATAGAACACACTTTGCTCATCAATGACCGAGATGAGAAAGGCTAGAAGCTCTGGACAAATTGTGGTGGGTTGCCGAAGCGGTCTAGTCCGTTCTGAAAAATGTCTTGTGCCAGTTCCACACTCTTGCCACGATGGAATTCCATGAGTGCTGTATTGAGCAAAGCAGTCAGGAACTGGAGAATGAGCGGATTCATGTAAAGAGCATACCTGCTGTTTCGTAGACCTCCCACGTTGCCCACACGTCTTGGCAAGCCTTGGCAAAGATGTCCCGTGCAGAACCCAAACCGCCGGTGCATTGCGCAAATCTCATATATGCAATCCAGACTGTTGTGTATTCCTTTTTCCTGTCAGACAAGTTGGCGTCATCTGGCACCTGTGTCTAAAAAAATAAAAAAGGACAACATTGTGTATGGTGCACATGTCACATTGAAAGGGGCAGGCACGCACCTCATGCTGCTCTTGTGGTCGTAGCCGAGTCGAGCATGCAGGATGTATGGATTGTTTGACGCAACTTTCCAATTGTTGACGTAGTGCTTGCAGTAGTGTCATGAACCTCACGTCTGCATAGTCAAAGTTCAAAACAAAACTGCAGTGCTATGAGCAACAGACCATGGAAGATGGTGACCTGTTCTCTCACCTCGCAGGATTCGCTTCGGTGCCGGCCTTCAGAATAATTTGGGCACCATCAGTATCTCCAACACTGCACTTCCACGCATAGCCCATATACCTGTTCCCATGAACGACGTTGATTGTTCGGGATAGAAACGCATGTGTACAAGTGCCTTTTCATATGCGCTGCTTACCCGTTGCAGGAACATACTGGGATCGTTCTTCCGGAGATCGTCTCCCAGATGAGATAGTGGCGCCATTGAGCAACAAGGTCACGTTCACTACGGTTGAACGATGGAGGTCGAGGCAACCACATATGCGGTGACCGTAGATACTGAGGCAAGTGGCTTCTGTTTTGCGACAGCGGCGGAATGAGGTCTTTGAGGTGCTCCAGCAGCTCATCCAGAACGTTACGGGCGTGCATATGCTTCTCCAGGACTTCCGAGGTGTACCAATC
>WJSG01023809.1:0-19110 GCA_016618145.1 Sanghuangporus lonicericola | reverse complement strand
CCCCACCGCCAAGCCGTTTGAGTTCCAGACGGCGCGCAAGGTTGCGAAGACTGGGTGAGTCGCCATCACGTGATCGTTGCGCGATAGCCTGCTAACTTCTGCTGCGCGCGCAGGCTCATGATGATCGGCTGGGGCGGGAACAACGGCTCGACGCTGTCCGCGACGATCCTCGCCAACCGCCACAACATCATCTGGCACACCAAGTCGGGCGTCCAGCAGCCCAACTACATCGGTTCGCTCCTCCGTGCGTCCACCNGCAGCCCAACTACATCGGTTCGCTCCTCCGTGCGTCCACCGTCAGCATCGGTGTCGACCCCGCGACCGGCAAGGATGTCTACGTGCCCGTCTCGGACGTCCTCCCCATGGTGCACCCCAACGACCTCGTTCTCGGCGGCTGGGACATCTCCGGTGCCCGCATGGACGAGGCCATGAAGCGTGCGCAGGTCCTCGACTGGGACCTCCAGCGCCAGGTGATGCCGCACATGGCTGAGCTTGGCTCCCCGCTTCCCTCCATCTACTACCCCGACTTCATCGCTGCGAACCAGGAGGCGCGTGCGGACAACGTCATCCCCGGCACCGACAAGCAGGCGCACCTGGAGCACATCCGCGCGGACATCCGCCGCTTCAAGGAGCAGCACGGCCTCGGCCGCGCCGTTATCTTCTGGACCGCGAACACGGAGCGCTACAGCGAGATCATCCCCGGTGTGAACGACACCGCGGACAACCTCCTCGCTGCGATCAAGGCGTCGCACTCCGAGGTGTCCCCCTCCACGCTCTTCGCGGTCGCCGCGATCCTCGAGGGCGAGCCGTTCGTCAACGGCGCGCCGCAGAACACGTTCGTGCCCGGAGTCATCGAGCTCGCGGAGCGCCTGCAGTCGTTCATCGGCGGCGACGACCTCAAGTCGGGGCAGACGAAGCTCAAGTCCGTGCTGGCCGAGTTCCTCGTCAACGCGGGCATCAAGCCGCTCTCGATCGCGTCGTACAACCACCTCGGGAACAACGACGGGCACAACTTGTCCGCGGAGCCGCAGTTCAAGTCGAAGGAGATCTCGAAGAGTTCCGTCGTTGACGACATGGTCAACGCGAACGCGCTGCTCTTCAAGCCGCCCCAGCCCGGCGCGCCCGCAGGCTCCAAGGCCGCCAAGGGCGAGCACCCGGACCACATCGTCGTCATCAAGTACGTCCCCGCCGTCGGCGACTCGAAGCGCGCCATCGACGAGTACTACTCGGAGATCTTCTGCGGCGGCCGCTCGACGATCAACATCTTCAACGAGTGCGAGGTGCGTCGCCTTCTAGCTACCATTTCGTCTCCCTATCGGTAGCTGACACCGTGCTCTGCTGCCAGGACTCGCTGCTCGCTACGCCGCTCATCCTCGACCTGACGATCCTGACCGAGCTCCTGACGCGCATCAAGTACCGCGACGCGTCGGCGGGCAAGGACTTCAAACCGCTCTACCCGGTCCTCTCCCTCCTCTCGTACATGCTCAAGGCGCCGCTCGTCAAGCCCGGCACGGACGTCGTCAACTCGCTCAACCGCCAGCGCAACGCGCTCGAGGCGTTCCTCAAGGCCTGCATCGGGCTCGAGGGCAGCTCCGACCTGCTCCTCGAGACGCGCATCTGGTAGACGTTTGTTTGAGGATGGAGAAACAGAAGGGGTGTTTGGGAGCTCCCAGGCTCGGTCCGCAGTTGTCTAGATAGAGTCGCGCAGGTTCTCAACAACCCGCCGTCGCACGTCCGCCGCCACCTGACTGGCGTGTCGGTCTCTCGTACTCGCTTGCTCGTGAAATAACATCCGTGTTGTGTCCCGTCCTTTCTGCGTGTGTCCGAGTCAGTGTACAAAAGTCCCATGAGTCCGCCAAAGTCAGCAGACCAATGTGATGAGGCAGCTGGTGGCCTCTACGCAACGTCCTCTCCGTGGTTCTTCAGCCATCTCCGCACGACGTTCTGCATGGGGCACGCCGTCGACTCGCCCTTGCCGTCCGTCTGCTGGTACATCTGCCAGCAGCACCGGTAGAGCTTCCGCAGGTGCTCGTCGCACTTCTCCGGGGTGTACGTGTTCTTGTTGAGACACGTCTGCAGTGCGCAGGCTGAAGAGAGCGAAGCGCACAGTCACTGGTCAGTATGTGTCGGGGAAGGGTGAGATAGAGAAGTCGAAGGGTAAGTGATATGGTGACGCAGACCTTCTGCTTGACATGGGGGGTCTGCGGTCTTCTGCGGTGCGTATTGAGTAAGTCGAGTATAGTAGTACTTAGTGGTATTGCGGGAAACCTACGGATGCCATCTTCTGCGTACAATCGTGTGGTTGTGGTCGTTGAGAGGATTGGAGATGAGTAACCAAGTACTGGAGGCGATCATGTCGTCATCATAGGCGCTTCATTTGCCTTTCTCGGACCACGCAATACTTAACACCGCACGGTGATCCAACGAGCAGACAACATAGAGAGCACTCAAGCAAGCTTACACAAAAACACAGGGGTTAGAACATCGTACAGAAAGATTCCGCCGAGGTCAGCTCAGGACAAGTCCATCGGGATCCCGATATTCCGCAACAGCGCGAAAGTCGCGACCTGCTTCTCCACCGTCTCCCAAAACGCCCCCCTAGCCAGCCATTCAACTACGCGCACGGGCTCCTCCTCCGACTCGGACTGAGCCTTCCCGCCGCCTTCTACGTCTGCCCCGCCCTGGGCCTGTTGAGGTGGTTGTCCGGGTCCCCCTGCACCCGTCGTCTCATCATCCCCCATCTGGACATCTTCATCCACAGCCTGAGCTGCTACCGCGCCCTCTGCGGCCACATGATCTGCAGCCTCGACGTTCATCTGCTCCCCTCCTGACTCGAGCCCGGGCTTCGTCCATGCCCTCACGTACAGCAAATCCGTGAACAGTGCCGACAGGTTCTTCGCGATCGCCACACCCACGTCCGGGTCATCCACGACGTACGAGTCCAGCAGGTTCACCGAACCGACAATCGCATTGGTCGCAATCACCGTCCCTGTTGCACGCGCACCGAGGTCGTCGACCGTCGCGTCGATCGACACGGCCACCTGCTCCAGTCGGGGACAGAGCTCCACGACCTGGGCGAGGCCCGCGAACGTCAGGACGGAGCGCGTGCCCCAGCCGTGCTTCAGCCCGAGCGTGAGCCGCTCCAGCGCGGGCCAAGCGGACACGAGCGTGGCGAGTCCCGCGTTGTCGAGCGCGTAGGCCTCGGAGAGGTCGAGTGCGAACGCGCGGAGGTGGACGAACGTCGTGAGCGGGGCGAGCACCGCTGTGCTTGCCGGGCTCGGCGCGTCGGCGGGCTCAGCGTTGGCTTTGGGAGGAGGAGTGTTATCGGAGAGCGAAATTGCGCGCAGGTTCGCGACTGAGCACGACGTCGCGATTGTCGACAGACAGGTGTGCAGCACCTCAGCGGACGGACGATCGATAGCGTTCAGCGCGAGCTTCTGGAGCCTGGTCCCGTCGAACTGCAGGAAAAAGGCGGTGAAGAACTCGAAGCTCGGCGCGTCCACGGTCAGATCTACCACATTTACGAACGGTCTCCCGATCTGCATCGCCCGGGGAAGCCACGCGCAATCGGTGTCTCGCAAGAAGATACGCGTCTTGCGCAGGGTAGTGATCCCAGCGAGACACACGAGGTCGTCGTCTTCCCAACTCTGTAGGTTGATTGCAAACGTGCGCAGATCCTTGTCCTTCACGTCGCGAAGGAACTCCTTGATCGCCCATTGGTAGCCTTCGAACTGCGGCGCGACGATCTCGACGTCCCGGAGGTTCGGACACTCTTCGAGGAGCGCTTTCAGCGTATACTTCAGGTATGTGTCTTCCTCGAACGACGGGAGCGGCGGAGGCGGAGATGGGACCGTAGGGGGCCCGGGCGGAGGTGGCGGCAGCACGGCTGGGAGAGGAGCGGGGTCGGGTTGTGGTGTCGCCTCGCCTTCTTCCTGACCCTCGCCATTCTCACCCTCGCCGTCCTCTTCACCATCGCTGTCCTCTTCTTCCTCAGGCTCCGGTTCGGGTTCCGGCTCTGGAGGTGCGATCTTCATTTTGATATCGCTATAGTCCATGTACAGACTGACGAGGGGCGGGTTCTGGAAGATGTACACATGTATGTGGGTGCCCTCCAGATACTCATGCGTCGTCCACCGGATGCGGCGGATGTTCGGCAGCAGCTCGCGCGGGAGTCGCCCAACGCAGAGCGCCATGAACGTGTTCAGCGGGAATCCGGTCGGGCGCCACGGCTCGACCGACTGTGGCGCACCCGACGGTGCGCGCGGGTCGAAGCCGAGTTCGCGTATCTTATGGGCGTAGTGGTCAAACATCGTCCAGTCGCTCGGGATGATGACCCGTCTCGCTCTCTGCGCAGGAGATGCCAGGGTCAGTCTACCACGCCGACATAGTAGAGAAGAGGTGAATTGTGGCGAACGCACAATGCACTGCTGCCTTTCTCCATTCGGGCCGACGTGGTTGCCGTCGTATATCTCCCATGCATCCTGCGGGAGGGTCTTGAAGAGATTGAAGAGGTTGAGCTGCCGCCGCCACAGTTGGTCCAGACACGGACCGATGAACGCCCTGCACGTAAGCCCGAGCGCGAGGACGTTCCGAAGGTCCAACGGCGTGTCAAGGACGTTACGGCCCCAGTAAGCGTAGGACGCTATGTTGGATATGATCTCCTGGTTCGAGGCTGTGTTGTACAGATTGAGGGACATTGTGTGAGTTAAGTACTAGCGCATGGACGATCGACAGCGGTCGCGTCTTATATGACTGTTGATTTCGGTGAACACAAATGATGATATACGGCATTGAGACTCATACCTAGTTAGCAGTCGTGGGTCGAGCAGCGATGACAAGGTGAGCTGCATGTAATTGTCCTCGGGATCTATGCTCGGCTATTGGAACCCGGAAATAGGGTTAAGGTGGGCGGTTTACACAACGGTGAAACTGCAAAGGCTCGCGGTGTGGCATGTCTGCGTTGAAAGTGTAGGAGGAGAACGTTATATTGAAAGGTTGAATACGTACCAAGTAAATACTGCTGATCCAGCTTCTCGTTCGCCCTCCAGCCCGTCGACAGCGTCGACTCCAGACCTCATCACCCCCGTCCAACCTGCAACCTGAATGCGACGCGCCATGACGCCCGACAGTGAAGTGTCCTGAAAGCTGTTGGGGTCGCCAATTGCACTGAAGTTAGCTAGCCCTCGATCCCTCTGTAGCCGGATTTTGATCGCCACTAAGTAGTTCCTCGTCGCAACTGGCCACGTGAGTACGCCCTTACACAATGCATCTGTGGAGGATCATGGACTAACCGCAGGCCGCCTACGCGTGTACTGGTATGCCTGTAGGGCGCAAGCGGGAGGGAGTTCCTTAGGCACCCTCGGAATCGTGCGTGCGCACATGTAGGACATGTAAGACCGACGGCGACTGGAGAGATCATAGGCAGACCCCGGATGATCAGACCTGGACTCGACCAGCGATAGATGCGATACTCACCTGCAAATGATTACATCCCAGGAAAGGAGGATCACTAGGTACTTGTATGTGTTTGGGAGGGCAGCGAAACGCCTTGACGCGTAAGACTGTCGCGCTGCTTCTTCGACGCGTCCACGTCCATCGCGGTCCACCGAGATCGTCCGAGTGGCTGGAGACAAGCTATGTAAGATGATAGATGTGGAGGAATGTTTCTTGAAGGGCTCGCGACGTCGGTGACTTCATGATGACTAGTCAGAGCCAGTTCAGGCCTTTCGCTACGCCATTCAATCAATCTTATCGGTCAGAACGTCGTAGAATGACCCTGAGTAAGTAGTCGTAGAGCGAGACAAGCTTGAAGTAAGTACTGGCCATATGCATGACACTCTTCAGGCTCGCGAGTCCAAGTCTTCCAAGTCGCGCGCGAGCTCGGGGCGCCAAACATACCACCTGGTCCGTGCGCACGCCGGCCGGATACATAAACCCTGCGCCGCCATTGTTGCAACTCATACTTACCTTGATGGCACGGGCCCCTTCACGTACTGGGCTCGTGGGCCGTGGGGTCCTCTCATAGCACGGCGACCATGTCCTCAGGGGGACCCTGCGGTTTGTACGGGCTTCGGCTCGTGCACTGTCTCAATATTTCCCTGTCCTGCTTCGGCCCTCGGGCTGGGCAGGCCATTACTTTTTGCTTTTACAACCTCCTAACCCTAACCTTAGGGCACAAGGGGCGAAGCGACGGACAACAACGGATTCATCGTAGCTTTCGTCCATTGAACGGTAGAGCTCAGACTCTGTACCATGTACTCATTCCATGGCCAATGGCATGATGGTCCGCTCATGCGTAAATTCTATAGTCTCCTTTCTATGTATTAGACTCTGCTCTTTGATACCGCGCGCTGAGCAGCGCACATGATTGTCCCGCGAGACCGTGTGCAAGGATTCGCTGGCTTCATAGCAAGATACAACTGATCGTGAAATTACTAGTGGTGTGTCGTGTGTGACGCTTGCTCTGCGCTCTCTGCAATCATTACCTTTCTACGCGTACGCGTATCGGTGTCCTCATCAATCATACGACAGAGAGAGCTGCACGGACGAGCCTTGCGTCGTGCGGATCTATGCATTTAGGTATTAGGCCTATGATAGTGTGGATGTATATCGAGGAGTGGTGATGGTGTGAGGTCGCACGAACTTACATGTGCCTTCTACTTGCTCGCAGCCGGAGGAGCCGACGGCTGCTGGGAGGAAGGCTGCGGTGGAGGCTGAGGGCCACCAGCGAGGATCGCCTGCGCAGCGCCCCAGAACGTGCTCGGCATCTCGCGCGCCATCGCCTCCTGCTCCTCCTTGATGAGGCGGTCGAAGTTCTCCTTGTTTTGACGCAAGTACTCCTGCTCCTCGAGGTACTGGCGCTGTGCCTCGAGACGCTTCTGCTCGAGGTAGGTGAGCGGCGCCTGAGAGGCCGGCGAGGGCTATGGGAGGGCGCGCTGTCAATTGAAGTTTTTCAAAGACATAAAAATGAACGCACCTCGCTCGAACCTCCGAAGAGACCACTGAGTGTCCAGCCACCACGCGAGAGCCCCTTCTTACTGTGCTCCCACTCCTCGATATGCTTGCGCTTCATCTCGGCCTCCGTCTTCGCGAACTCGATGGGGATGTTCTTGCCAGCGTATGCCTGAAGCACGGGCCTGACATCTGGCGTCTTGAAGATCGCAATTGCTGTAAAGCCATGTCAGTACGATCAGCGGGAAGGAGGTGACCAGCACATACATTCCAAGAAAGGAATCATGGCGATAAGACCACGGTCTTTCGGGTCGCCTTTCCACTTGGGCAGTATAATCGCGTTCTCCGGGTTGGGCGAGACATGTTCTGGGTGTGTGTCAAGCAAGACGACCTTCGAGAGGTCGCGGTTGAGATACTTGAGATCCTTGACGGGCTGACCACCCTTCTCAGACCGACAGGCGTCACGGAAGAGTCTGTGGATGATGTAAAACTGGTAGGGATCGAGCTTGTCGATGATAGGCATCGCGGTCTGCGGAGGAGCGTACACGTCAGTAGAGCTCGACGATAAGCAAACGGTCGTCGCTCACGTAGTGATACTGCGTAGTGAAGATCACAATCTCGTAGAATTGTGAAAGGTAAGCCAAAAAGTAGTCCACGCCCGGTCGCTTCGCTGTTCGCCATCCGTGTTGACGCTAGGAGTGCAGCGTGAGACGCAGAAGGGGTTCTGCCAGGTGAGATTGCTACGTACGTCCCAAGTCGACGTAACAAGCAGGTCATCCACAGAAACGAGAAGGGTGTAGGGTCGGTACATTGGACCTTGCAAGGGCGGGGGCAGAAGTTCCGGCCATAGCGGCTCTGTGAACGTCTGCATACGCATAACGCGTCAACATCCGGCGCAAGACCACAACGCAGAGGGGAACATACGTCAAAGAGACCTGTGAACCGAGATTTTGTCCTCTCCCACCGCGACTGCGTCGCCTCCTCCGGAGACTGTGAAACACGTCAGCGCGAACGTGCGTACAAGACATCCCGACACGCACCATCTTCTTCGCCCTCAGCTCGTCCTCCTCCCACGGCCTCCCCATGTACCACGTCGCCGCGCCCGCGCCCGCCAGCATAAACGCAAACGAGACGCGCCCCATGAAGCGTCGCCTCCGCTCGATACTCGACAGCGAATCCTTTGATGACTTCGCCCCCGTGCGCTCCTGCCTAGCATCCTCCTCTCCGGGCGAGAAGTCCAGGCTCGGCACTGACAAGCCAGAAATCGGCTTCGGTGCCTCCGCAGGATCCGCTGGGCTCACAACGTCGTCTGCTGGAGGCGGGCGAGGCGCAGGTGTTGACTCTGCTGGTCCGCTGGCGGGGTTCCTCGGAGGCTTCGTGGCGAGGCATCGCACAGATTGACGAGCAACCCCTCGCGTTGCAGATGCCCTGATAGCTGCTTGCAGCATGTTTTCAGGTGCCTTGTCTAGGACTAGATGGGAGAAGACCACCGGAGGCAGAGGGGAGGACGGAGGACCTGAACAAGTCCGAGGCGCCCGGAAATGACGCTATGATTTTACGGCGTCTAAGTGCTGGACTTGTCCTCCACTCCCTCAGACAGTCAGACTGCATAGGACTGCATGGGCCGCCGTCTGGATCTTCGACTTACTTACTTTCGGATGGAATTGTGAGTCGCAGTCACTGCAACCGAGCTCTTTTCAATTTGGACTGACCGACAAATTGCACAAGATGACAGAAGAGCTAATCTAGTGTACACATTCGTATCGCCAACCAGCTTTCTGTTTCCCAGTTTTCTGGGCAATGCTACGTTCCTCTTGCCTTACCAAATAGTGTCAGCGAGCACTGCAGCAACATCTTTGCCCCATATGTCATGGGCAGCACCTGTAGAGCCAGGGGAATCAGTCAGCAGCCCGTCAGATAGGCGGTCAAGCTCCGACGTACTCGACGGGTGGTAGTTGTTTCTGTATCGGTTGGTGCGATGAAAGTGAGTAACCAAGCTGCACTCCGCAATCTATACTGATCAACGTACCCCCAGAAGCTGTTCGCGCCGCCATATGAAGTGGCGTCAACGAACCCGTACGCTGTCGGGCTGTTCAAGACTGTTGTGAAGGCCGCGTTCGAGTCCCAGAACCACGTGTTGACCTACACCGGCTCCCAACTCAATATGTTTTGGGAGGAGAGACGGGAGGAGAGCTCACCCCAGAGTTCGCAGCCTTGAACGAGGCGACCCTGGATGCGAGCTTCGAGTTGAATCCCGTGATAACTTTCTTCTCCAGGGCCTGTGCGTCCGCACTCTGGGACAGCATCTACAACAATTCCGCATGCATGGGTGAGCTGTTCTGACAAATCTCAAGGATAAAGTACTGACGAGTGGGGACCGGTCGACAGGTGGCACGTTTACGAAGAGGAAGTTCCTCGCCCCGACGTTACTGCGGGCAACACATCAGTCCTTCAACTCTCTGATCACCGAATGGCGACGCATGTGCTCACTACTGTCAAATCGTTGGGGTCACAGAACGTCAGGCAATGTCGGGCAAATAAGGCAGCCATATGCGCGACTTACAAGCTTCTGGACCTGGCCGAAGTAGGAGTCCAGCAACACGTCCGAGAAACTGCCGAGATCGCAAGCACATCCAGGTTAGTCCATTCTCCATTCCCTTTGGCACAGTCTTGAATGACTCACGCATCGCGGTCCCCGCTCTGATAGTAGCTGTTTCCGATATCGTTGATCCCAATCCACACCGAGAAGAGCGCGTTGCTGCTCGTCCAAGGGGCGAATACTGGCTTGCTTGCCGCCTGGCCCATGAACTCGTTCACCTGGTCGATCAGCGAAAGCACCGTCGGCGTGTACGGCTGCACGAGCGACGCGTTGATAGTGGCGCCGCCATACGCGTAGTTGTATGTCAAGATCAGCGACTTGTTGTAGACCGTCGTGTCGACATCGACCCAGTTCGTGCCACCGACTGCCGTGAAACCCTACGGAGTGGATGTGTATGGACCTGATGAGATGTCGGGTGGCCACAGCAAGGAGTGGGCGGGAACGTACGGGGTACGGGGGATTTCCGAGTGGGTTGCCGGGTGCGGGGACCGCGCCGGTCGTGGTGAACCCGGTTTGGGTGTACGAGTCTCCACTGGAATCCGCTGCCACGTGAGTACCCTCCAGTGAGATACTCGAACATGCACTGACAAGCTGAACCAGAAGTTCGCGTCGCCGACGCTGCTCGGGACGCTGGTGGGTGCGGTGACCGTCGTTGTCGTCGTCGTGGCGGGCGCGCTCGTTGCGCCCGGGATGCACTGGCTATAGTCTATTGTGGGTGAGCGGCCACGTCAGGTCTTAGATCGCTCCACGCTGCTCACAGTCATTAAGCTTTGTGCAGGTTGCGCTGTGTCAGGTGGTCAGCATGCGCTCGCCGGACGAACGATCACCTCAAGCTGAAGGGAGACACCGACCCGGAAACACAGGTCGTCGCCCCAGTCCACCCGATCCCGCCACCTGCAGCATGTTCAGCCTCGCGTTCGCTGTAGTCATGGTTTAAGTAGGCACGTACACTGTCCCCACACGGTCTGCTGGGCGTCGACAAGACGCACGAACACGACGGACGCGAACGCCGCAAGTGCAAGTCTTGAGAACATCGTCGAAGCCTCCTCACTTACAGGCGACAGTCACGATGAAACGCCCTTTGTCGCCTCTTCCTCAAATATATACATACTGTCCAGGAAGATGCTCGGGCGAAGTGTGTTTTGCCCAGCCTTTTGCGCGGTGCATCCTCGGAACAGGGCGCACGGACGCAACTCTGAATCGCGGCTCGTGAACCCATCACCGCATCCTGACCACCGTCCAGAACACCCCGTGAGCTGCAACGCACGCTGGGAAGGCAACTGAGGACAGCGGCCAGACACAGGACGTGGATAGCTTTAAGCAACTGCCTCCGGTGTTCCGCCGCCTGAGTTTACGACGGTCCGTTTGCATCATGGGGTACGCTTGTGACGCATGCCACGCTAGGCCTGTCGTCTCTTCGATTTGTGAGTTGTTGTTCCCTGTAGTCCAGACCGTGCCAAATCACTCGGTCTTCCAGTCCACTACAGCAATACTTAGCAAACATCGCATCGGCCGCTGTGACGGTCCTTGGAAAGGTTCTCTCCATGATTTTACCTCTCTTGAGCCGGAGGTACGCTGCCTAGTTCACGCGAACATACGACTCATGGAAAGGACATCGACATCTAAGCTTTCGGTCTGATTTCTGTACCAACTTGAAAGTCGTGTCCCTGATACAGTACATCTCACATTCATCATACGAAATCAGTGGGCATGTTGGATATGCAATCCGTCGCTTCAGCCACCGGTATGTTGAGTCTTCCTCATCTCCATGTATCCGTCTCGTTTACGTTCGAACTACCGCTCGACGCCGACCGGGCTGAGCCGTTCAAAGGCCTCACGTACTCGAGCGACGAGACTGAAGAGTTTGAAGAGAAGGTTGGGGCTGAGGCACGGGGAGCACCGCGCTCCAGATGAGCAGGTAGTTGGGGAGGAGGGGACGCAAGTGCTCCAGCGTGTGGGGGTGGCGAGGGACTTGCACGAGGTGGCGTCGATGCGCCGCTGCGAGGAGGCGGGACGTGGGCATCCTCGGGGGCGGCATCCGATCCCGAGGAGCCGCTCAAAACCGACTGTGCAG
This sequence comes from Sanghuangporus lonicericola, assembly GCA_016618145.1. Lineage (NCBI taxonomy): Eukaryota > Fungi > Basidiomycota > Agaricomycetes > Hymenochaetales > Hymenochaetaceae > Sanghuangporus > Sanghuangporus lonicericola. The sequence continues at coordinate 7,486 of WJSG01023809.1, read as the reverse complement.
AATCGTTCTGCGGCGTCGGGAAGTCATTGTCATTGTCAGGAGGAGTGGTGGGGGAAACTGGTATGGGAGAGGGAGCTGATGCGGGGGCGGCACCACGCCTCAGGTGGGCGGGCAGTTGGGGGGAAGCGGCTGCGGGTGCTCCATCGCGAAGACGCGGCGGAGGAGCACGAACTGGCTTGAACACGCCGCTTCGAGGAGAGGGGGTGGAGACACCCTCAGATGCAGCGTTCTTCTTGTCGCTGTCCTCGCGCTGCTGTCTGCGCTCTTCCTCTCGCCTCTTCTTCTCCTCTTCACGCTGTCGGGTCCTATGTACTTGGCATATACCTCCGCTACACAGCGTATTGTGGGTGGGACAAAGCTCTGGCTTCTTCTCCGCGGCCTTGACGAGATCGAGGTCATTGTCCTCGGGATCGTCCTCGTCGTCGTCGTCCGCAAATCCTGCCCAAAGGCCCTCCTCGGCCGATACATCTGGGGCAGTGGCGAATTCATCCCAAACGTCGCCGGAGTTGAGAGTGTCGTAGAAGTGATCATCCGGGTCCTCGTCCCCTCCTATCAACATCGCGTCGAGTGCGGCTTCAACGTCGCGTCCAGCAAAAGTCGATTGGTGATTGTAAACACCGTCCGTGGGTAAGAAAGTCTCGGGTTCACGCCCGCTGCTGAACGCACTAGAGCAAGACGACGGCGTGTCCGAGTCGGGCGTTGAGTTCCCGGACCTGGTGCTCAAATTGCCTGCGGGAGGCACGGAAGCACGGTGCAGCGACTGCAGCGGAGTCCCTCTCGCCCACGTTCTGATCGGGGCCCCAGGGACTCTCAACTCTTGCTGGCTCAGCCATTCAGACGTTCCAACTAGATCCACTGGTCAGCTCTCTCAGAACAGTAGGTCATGACGGACTGCGGCCTTTACCGACAGGTGCCACAGGCGCAGGCGCTGATTGCGGAGGCGGCGGGAAGTCGCTCTCCCGCAATGCTTGGCACAAATCATTTTGTATGACATCGCCGACCTTCGGAATGTCGCACCATCGTGTCGTCGAATAGGGTGAGGCAAATTGAGATGGACTGTAGCGAGGTCAAGAGACGCTTACATCGCGGAAGATAGAACTGGCTCACCCTTTCGACTTGAGCCAACCATCCTTAATATCGACTCGTTTCCACCCTGGTGGAGGCTATTAGGCCAGGTCTCCTGGAGGCTTTAAAGGGGCGTACCGTTCTTCTGAACGATTCTGTCCGACTTGTAGGTACAATAGAACACTTTCGAGACGTGCTTCGCGTCGTCGTCTTTCGGCTGCTTCAGAAATTCACACCATCTGTGGGCTCCAAGAATCTGGTAGAAGTCAGGCAACGACTCATCAATCTCGATGATGATGCAACCGGGCGACTAAGCAGAAAGGTCGGTAAGCACATACCCATGATCACCAATGCCTTCAAACTTACCGTGGGCTTATGGTAAAATGCAAGGAGGTATCGAACGTCTATACATGCCGCTACCCATCGCGCGAAGAGCTTCTGATGCGTCTCCAGCTCCATGTTCGGTCGAGAAGGATAGGGGTATACCACTGTGAGGTATTTAGCACCATCTTCTATCGGGGGTGTAGGCGGTCGTTTGGTCATTGTGCGCTGGTGCACAACAAGGGGAAAGACGTAGAAAAGTAAGGGAAGGAGAGGCTAACGGGGCTTATAACTGCTCAGCTCTCATTTACCGCAGCTACTTACCTGCAGCTCACCAGATTCGCTGCAGTGACCAGTTCAATCACTTACCGCACCCCTTGCAAGGGAAGCCTCAACGTCGCGGTGCAGCCCCCGAATCTTCCCGAGCGACCACCCGGTCTTCTTATTGCACGAAAGGATGGACGACACTTCGTCTGCTGATTTCATCTTCGGCATCTTCAGCGTCTCGAACCATCGCCTGCATCTGAAGCAGACCAGTACGAGGAGCCTCGGACACAGGTAAGCATGGTCGGCCTAGAAGTGCTACTTAGTATCACGACGAATCGAGCGCACCAAGTCGGAGTGAAGCAAGTGAAGAGCCGGCGCCCATTTGGCGCGGAGACTGGTTATGGGACCGTATGTACGTTGACTCGGAGCATCGCCACCGGACTGCACGAGTCTCTTCAAGACAAGTCTTACCCCGCTTCGCACTACTTACATGGATCCGTCCCCTCCGATGTCGGAAGCCTCGATGGACGGCCTGTTTCCCCTCCAGCCGGACACAGTCGAGACAGATGCAGACATACGTCGAGACATCACACTCCTTTCTGCTCTCTTGGAAGATTATCGCTCCGGCCAATCAACAGTCTTGGACGCCAAACAGGTCGGTGGCTCTAGTGCGGACATATGGTCCCATGTATCCTATGTTCTCGCTCCCGGAGACTCCAGAGATAAGTATGGCAACAACCTCGTCGCGGTCGTTGGCAGGATCGAACCGGGATCATCGCCGCAACAGTCATTGCCGGGAACACCTCCACTGGACATGTTGCGCACGAACCCGAGAATTTCATAGAGGCGGAGGAGGTTGTGTTGCTGGAATACGACAAGGTTAAGAGGATGCTCGATGAAATGCGAGTCGATATGGCATCGTTGCCGTGAGTGGACTCGATCTTGCCGGATTCCTACAGCGCTGACGTTCAAATGTTCAGCGACGACGTGGACTTCAATATTCACCTTCGGGATGTCATGTCCATCATCTCGTATCTGTTGCACCGCAGGGATAAGAATTACGCCGACCAGCCGGCTATCCTCACCTGCTATCTCTTCGATTTCATTGTCCTGCGGTGCTATCGCAAGCTCTATGCCCGGCTAGAAAGTGGTACCACCTTGTGGACTAAACATCCTCTCGTCGTTCTCCGGGACTTCTATGAGGAAGTGTCGATGGCCCTTCCTCAAGGGTCGTCGGCGATAGCGAGTACTCAGAAGTCGTCCCCGACCGTTTCCCCGGAATCGTTCCCAGTCGTTCCCCCAGAGCCGTCCGAGCCGACCACCGCTCCAGGAGACGCCGCCCCTGATACGCCGCCGGCCGTTGGTCACGACTCATCTCTCTCTGTCCGCATGCCACAAGCCTACAAGTATCGCTCTCTTCTCAGGAAGCACGGTATAAGCTACACCACCGACACCTTCCACGTCACATTCTCTTCCTCCACCGCTCCGGCCTGGGCCGCGCTTTTGCATGATTGCTATACCACCCTGTATGACAAGCTTTCCCATACACAGATTATGCCCAAGCCGCAGACGAAGAGCGACGAAAAGGAGAACAAGCTCGTAGCGCGGCGCGCACTCGACAGCGGCGAATGCCGTGGTTTAGAGGCAGCTCTGTCTCTGTTGGACGATGCCATCACTAGCGGCATAGTCGAACGCCTCTTCCAACCCAAGCTCGAATACCGACTGAACCTGCTCCACGCCGAGTCCATGCGAGAGAAGACTAACCCGCGACTAGCCAGTGTGTGCATCATCGCTATACTTTGTAGCATCATATTCACCGGGAACTTGCAGTAGCTACTTATTGAGGAGGTGAGAACCGGGAAGGGCTCCAAGGTCGAGTACCACTATGACGGTGCGCCTCATTCACCTTCGCTGGTCCCGCTTTGCCTCGCTCACCTCTGCTATCAGCTGATGACTTGCAGGCCGACGCGGAAGACAGTCTACGACATATCATACGCCACCTTAGGGCCCTCACCATCCCATTGCGCGCTGCGTCTAGCATAGTACGTTCATGCCTCAATGCGCCAGACATCATCGCCTCGCTCAAGGCATATCAAGTCGTCGTTACGCCTAATAGCCGCACCGTCATCACAGGAGAGTATTTCGAGCTCTTCAGGGAGGAGTTCGCGAATCGATGGGGTGAGCAACCTGACTTCGTGCACCAAGCCCTGGAGAGTTCCAAGGATGCGGCCGTGAAGCTCAAAGCGGCGAGCGTTCATGCGGAAGCGGCGTTGATGAGCCTTGTCTCTGGCGATCTGCGGAAGCGTGAGGTCGACGTCTCTGGCACGCCCATGCCGATTGCTGGCAGTGGTCTACTTCCCGTGAGTGCGCTGCGTCTCTCCATTGATCCAAACTTACTCATTCCATCTATTGTCCTCAGCCTGGTCCTATCCCTGTTGGACTCAGCGAGCGATGCTGCTTCTGTTGCTGGCTGCTGGCTGAACTCCTGACGTCTGAGAGAGGTACCGCGTCAAATAGCGCGCTCATCCTTGGCTCATCCTCTCCGGAACCCATGGCGTCATCTGCCCCTGGCAGCCTCCTCCTGGCGTGCCCCGCGAAGTCTGGGAAACGATGCGGAAGAAATTGCTGAATATTCTCCACCACGTCTTCGAAGCTCACACCGTGAGACCTGAATCTGAGCAGACGTCTCCTCCGGCGGAGTCACTTTTCGCTGGTGAAGATGTGTCTAGTGAAATCTGGGACATGTGGCAGGATCCGGCCGCCAGAATGCCTTATCTTACCTTTGATTGAGACTTCAAACGTTGACCTTGAGACCGGTACTGTTGGCAATGTCGACCTAGGCAATGTGACTGGCTCTGGCAGCGCGCGCAGAGCATAGCAAGCGTCGCTTGCGGGCAGGGTGGCGAGTTTCCGAGAGGGACGGCATACTGGAACAGGGGAGGGTGACCTTTTGGTGATATATACCGGGATGTAATTGTTGAGACGGCGTACTATGGGCTCCATGTTAGCGATATCGCTACGAGCGTGCAACCAAGAAATTGAACGATGGTAGCGTCCGATCGTGCACTCATCCCAAAGTTTACTTGCACCTTTAGATACGCGAGTCACCAGCTCCGATGACAATCGCCATGAATGTCTCCTCTGCAAGCGATACACCAAATTGCGCGCCGCCGTACTAGTAAGTCGCGAGATCATCTCCTCAAGCATCCCCTCGCTGGACCACCGGCCGGTGAATGAAGTTTATAGTGAATGGAATTCATATTACTTTGTGCTCATGACTTATGAGCACGATGTCAATATAGATAAGAGACGTCTAGTCTTCCAACAACACACCACTTGCAACTCTCACGCTGCACTAGAACGGTTCCTCGTCGTACTCGCTCACCACTGATCCTTCGTCGTCATCGCCGCCAGACAGGACACGAGGAACCTCGCGCTGTCTTGGGGAGAAGTCGGAGACTGCAGCGGCCCACCTCGGCCGGGCAGCTTGCACCGGAGCCATACGCCTCCACGGGTTGCGGAACGCGTCGCGAGTCTTACCAGATGCGACGGACGACGCGTCGACCGCGGGAAGCTTGGCGTGGGCGTGCCAGGCGTTGAACGACTTCGCCCACGGCACGGGGACGTCAGGAGACCGCGGGCTCGAGCTGTCCGACTCTGATTTGGACGATGCAGACTCGGAGGATGACGACGTTGTCGACTCGCCATCGTCAGTGGTAGGTCCACTAGACGAAGAACAGGACGATGATGGAGGACTGACAGACATGCCAGACGACGTGGTGTCGGCCTTGCTTCCTCCCTTACGCAGGTGGGCGGGCAGTGTGCGACCTGCGGCAGAGGCGTGGTCCACCCGAGGATTGGTGGGCTCGGCTTTGTCTCCGGGAGATGCTTTCACCGCTCCCGGTGAGCCAGAACGACTAGAGCTCGACGCGTCTGAGCTGGTCCCGCGGGACGTCTGAGACTGCGGCCGACCACCGCATCCCTTGCGCCGCTGCGCCCACGCTTCCTTCTCCCTCTGCCTTTCCCTCGCCCGCTCCTCCATGATCTCCGCCCGCTTGCGCGCGGCGCAGAGCTTGCATATCCCTCTGTGGCAGAGGACGTTGTGCGCGGCGCACAGGTTGTTATGCGCTGCCCGATCGGTTGTTTCGCCATATCCCGACCAGAGAGTGGTGTCAACGGGCGGCGTTGCCACAACGTCAACGGCAACCCTGTCCGCCTTGGGCACATCAGTGCCGTGGATCGCCGGAACGAAGTGCGGAACTGGGAGGCCAGGTGGAAGGGGGAGATTGTCTACGCAGCAGTCGGAGGGCTGGGGCGATGCTGCAGTTGCGCTACGGCAGGTAGGTGGTTGTGCAGGCACGCTGTTGACAGTGAACATCTCCCGTGGCAGCGGACAGCACAGGCGCGTCCCGGTGACGTCTTCCGCAGGTGGATCGCAAAAGTACGAGTCTGGGTAGGGATATGTGAACGTCCTGCAGGTTCCATGCGAACCTCAGCACTTGTCCACGTGCAGCTGCAGGGACACTCACTTGTCATCTGCAGGAGACCAATTCTTGAACCAGGACGATTCGACGTCGCGGCGCAGCCACCGAATCTTTTCGAGAGACCACCCCGTGTTCTTCTTGCACGGAAAGACGGATGATACTTGGGCTGCCTCTTCTTTGTTGGGCTTCTTGAGCATCTCTGACCACCGATGCTTGCCAAGGAGACGGCGAAGGTTGAAACCTTCCTTCGAGACTTCGATGATAACCACGTTGGGAGACTGCATGGACGCGCATACCGTTAAACCACTTATTACTAAGCACACGGAACTGAGACGAGAGACGTACCTTCGGTTTGTGGTAGAATGCCAACAGGTTCTCTTCGCCTATCACGCACGCGATCCACCGCGCGAAGATGATACTGTGTTCCAGAGCCTCGTAGGGCTGGTCCGGGTACGGGTTCACGACCGTAAGAAATTGCGAGTCGTCGGTAGACGGCGGAGTAGGCGAACGTTTGGGCATCTTACTGTGTCAGCGTGAATGAGATGGATGTTTGTGAGTAAAGGCTGGCAGGGGTGCGCCTATATATCGGGGCACGGGTTGTACAGACTTCATTGCGGACAAACCGGGTGGCGTAGTGAGGCCAAAGCGGAGACAAAGCGTCCGGGAGTATAAAGCGTCCAGCAAAGACTTCCACAGGGCCAAAGCGAAGGATCCTCGCGTGAAAGGTCAAACGGCTTTGCTTCGAGACATTGAGCAAACTTACAGTTAACTGTGAATTCCTCCTCTCATCGAGGTATTCCTCTGGGTTCATACGGGTGGGATCATCAACCACTTTATCTACGAGGTCGAATGGTCTGATGACTTGTCCAACAGACAAAGTATGTGCCAAGCGAGATGAGCTATCCAGTCCGGATTTGTCTGCCCTCGAGCGCATAGACTGACGATTGAGTGGGTCTTTGGGACAATTACGACCCGCGCTATTTGTGCCTTACTCTTCACTCCCACATTCATGTCAAGTGCCACTCACCTAGTCTACCGCATATGGTGGCCATGCGCTCAGCCGAAGCCTCTGTTTGTTGACTCAAGGCTCACCAAGCTTGTAGCACCAGTCCAAGATCCCTGCGTTTGGGACAGACCCGTGTCTTGGACACAGGGAAGCGTTGTCAGCCCGACTAGCATGGGGAGTCCATTCTGAGGGATCCGATCAAACCATACCTCTCCCTGCTCCCAACCTACTCCAGGACCGACAAGGGTATTTCGGACCCGTCCTTCCCTAGTCGCCTGCTCCGCTTTGTTCGAATGCTAGACCTGCTGCACTTGGACGTAGTCATGCACAGCGGACCCCGGTC
>WJSG01023807.1:0-19586 GCA_016618145.1 Sanghuangporus lonicericola | reverse complement strand
GAGGTCCGAGGAGAAATGAGGGGAAGTGCGGGGCGCCGGGAGATGCGACTGCCGACGCGCTTAGCACGTCGTGCGCGTAAATCTTCATCCCACGTTGCCCAGGTATATAAGACCTTCCGTCCTGCCCTCCTCTCCCCATCTCCTCCATCACCCGTCCTTGCAGACACTCGCTACACCNGTATATAAGACCTTCCGTCCTGCCCTCCTCTCCCCATCTCCTCCATCACCCGTCCTTGCAGACACTCGCTACACCCCTGTTGCATGTACTCGAACCAGCTCTGCAGCTCTCACAACCTCCACCGCGGTTCTAAGCACACCTGCGGCGACGGCATAATACACTATTAAGTCCCCCCTTCGCGCACACTTGTCAACAACTCTTCATATCAACACCATGTCCTCCACCAACGGAACTGGCGCGAACACTCCCAACTCCCAGCTGGAGTCTGTTCTCCCTGTCCACCCCACTGCCGTTCGCCGGACGAGCCCTATCGTCGTCCAGTCCGAGCAGACCTCCTACACCAATGACCACATCACCTCCAAGTTCACCAGCCGCGGCGCCGAAGTCGCCATCGTCGAGGGCCAGTACATCGTCACCCCCACCGCCAAGCCGTTTGAGTTCCAGACGGCGCGCAAGGTTGCGAAGACTGGGTGAGTCGCCATCACGTGATCGTTGCGCGATAGCCTGCTAACTGCTGCTGCGCGCGCAGGCTCATGATGATTGGCTGGGGCGGGAACAACGGCTCGACGCTGTCCGCCACGATCCTCGCCAACCGCCACAACATCATCTGGCACACCAAGTCGGGCGTGCAGCAGCCCAACTACATCGGTTCGCTCCTCCGTGCGTCCACCGTCAGCATCGGTGTCGACCCCGCGACTGGCAAGGATGTCTACGTGCCGGTCTCGGACGTCCTCCCCATGGTGCACCCCAACGACCTCGTTCTCGGCGGCTGGGACATCTCGGGTGCCCGCATGGACGAGGCCATGAAGCGTGCGCAGGTCCTCGACTGGGACCTCCAGCGCCAGGTGATGCCCCACATGGCTGAGCTTGGCTCTCCGCTCCCCTCCATCTACTACCCCGACTTCATCGCTGCGAACCAGGAGGCGCGTGCGGACAACGTCATCCCCGGCACTGACAAGCAGGCGCACCTTGAGCACATCCGCGCGGACATCCGCCGCTTCAAGGAGCAGCACGGCCTCGGCCGCGCCGTTATCTTCTGGACCGCGAACACGGAGCGCTACAGCGAGATCATCCCCGGCGTGAACGACACCGCGGACAACCTCCTTGCCGCGATCAAAGCGTCGCACTCCGAGGTGTCCCCCTCCACGCTCTTCGCGGTCGCCGCGATTCTCGAGGGCGAGCCGTTCGTCAACGGCGCGCCGCAGAACACGTTCGTGCCCGGAGTCATCGAGCTCGCGGAGCGCCTGCAGTCGTTCATCGGCGGCGACGACCTCAAGTCGGGGCAGACGAAGCTCAAGTCCGTGCTGGCCGAGTTCCTCGTCAACGCGGGCATCAAGCCGCTCTCGATCGCGTCGTACAACCACCTCGGGAACAACGACGGGCACAACCTGTCCGCAGAGCCGCAGTTCAAGTCGAAGGAGATCTCGAAGAGCTCCGTCGTCGACGACATGGTCAACGCGAACGCGCTGCTCTTCAAGCCGCCCCAGCCCGGTGCGCCCGCAGGCTCTAAGGCCGCCAAGGGCGAGCACCCGGACCACATCGTCGTCATCAAGTACGTCCCCGCCGTCGGCGACTCGAAGCGCGCCATCGACGAGTACTACTCGGAGATCTTCTGCGGCGGCCGCTCGACGATCAACATCTTCAACGAGTGCGAGGTGCGTCGCCGTCAGCTGCGATTCCGTCTCCCTATCTGTAGCTGACATCGTGTTGTGCTCCTAGGACTCGCTGCTCGCGACGCCGCTCATCCTCGACCTGACGATCCTGACCGAGCTGCTGACGCGCATCAAGTACCGCGACGCGTCGGCGGGCAAGGACTTCAAGCCGCTCTACCCGGTCCTCTCCCTCCTCTCGTACATGCTCAAGGCGCCGCTCGTCAAGCCCGGCACGGACGTCGTCAACTCGCTCAACCGCCAGCGCAACGCGCTCGAGGCGTTCCTCAAGGCCTGCATCGGGCTCGAGGGCAGCTCCGACCTGCTCCTCGAGACGCGCATCTGGTAGACGTTTGTTTGAGGATGTAGAAACAGAAGGGGTGTTCGGGAGCTCCCAGGCTCGGTTCGTTGTGGTCTAGATAGAGTCGCGCAGGTTTTCAACAACCCGCCGTCGCACGTCCGCCGCCACCTGACTGGCGTGTCGGTCTCTCGTTACCCGCTTGCTCGTGAAATAGCATACGTGTTGTGTCCTGTCCCTTCTGCGTGTGTCCGAGTCAGTGAAGTCTATGAGTCCGCGGAAAGTCAGCAGGCCAATGTGATGAGGCGGCTGGTGGCCGCTACGAAACGTCCTCTCCGTGGTTCTTCAGCCATCTCCGCACGACGTTCTGCATGGGACACGCCGTCGACTCGCCCCTGCCGTCCGTCTGCTGGTACATCTGCCAGCAGCACCGGTAGAGCTTCCGCAGGTGCTCGTCGCACTTCTCCGGGCTGTACGTGTTCTTGTTGAGGCACGTCTGCAGTGCGCAGGCTAGAGAGAGTAGAGAGTGCAGTCCTCGGTCAGTATGTGTCTGGGAAGGGTGAGATAGAGAGGTCGAAGGGTAAGTGTTATGGTGACGCAGACCTTCTGCTTGACATGGGGGGTCTGCGTTCTTCTGCGGTGCGTACTTATTCAGTAAGTAGTACTCAGTGGTATTGGGGAAGACGTACGGGGGCCATCTTTTGCTTACAATCGTTTCAGTGGTTGTGGTCGTTGAGAGGATTGGCAGTGAGTTGGTGTCGTCATCATGGGCGCTTCATTTGCCTGTCTCGGACCACGCAATACTTAACACCGCACGCGCGTGACCATATCCAACGAGATATCGAGCGAACAACATACAGAGCACTCAGACAGACTAACAAGGAAGCACAGAGGTCAGGGCATCGTACAAAAAAGATTCCGCCGAAGTCAGCTCAGGACAAGTCCATCGGGATCCCGATATTCCGCAACAGCGCAAACGTCGCGACCTGCTTCTCCACCGTCTCCCAAAACTCCCGCCTAGCCAGCCATTCAACAACGCGCACGGGCCCCTCCTCCAACATATGCTGAGCCTGTCCGCCGCCTTCTCCGTCTGCCCCGCCCTGGGCGTGTTCAGGTGGTTGTCCCGGTCCCCCTGCGCCCTCATCATCGCCCATCTGGACATCTCCATCCACAGCCTGAGCTACCACTTCGCCCTCTGCGGCCACATGACCTGCAGCCTCGACGTTCATCTGCTCCCCTTCTGACTCAAGCTCGAGCTTCGTCCATGCCCTCACGTACAGCAAGTCCGTGAACAGTCCCGACAAGTTCTTCGCGATCGCCACACCCACGTCCGGGTCCTCCACGACGTACGAGTCCAGCAGATTCACCGAACCGACAATCGCGTTTGTCGCCATCACCGCCGCCGCCGCACGCATACCGAGGTCGTCGACCGTCGCGTCGATCGACACGGCCAGCTGTTCCAGTCGGGGACAGAGCTCCACGACCTGGGCGAGGCCCGCGAACGTCAGAACGGAGCGCGTGCCCCAGCCGTGCTTCAGCCCGAGCGTGAGCCGCTCGAGCGCAGGCCAAGCGGACACGAGTGTGGCGAGTCCCGCGTTGTCGAGCGCGCAGGACCCGGAGAGGTCGAGTGCGAACGCGCGGAGGTGGACGAACGTCGTGAGCGGGGCGAGCACCGCTGCGCTTGCCGGGCTCGGCGCGTCGGCGGGCTCGGCGTCGGCTTTGGGAGGAAGAGCATGGTCGGAGAGCGAGAATACGCGCAGGTTCGCGACTGAGCACGACGCTGCGATGGTCGACAGACAGGTGTGCAGCACCTCGGCGGACGGACGATCGATAGCGTTCAGCGCGAGCTTCTGGAGCCTGCTCCCGTCGAACTGCAGGAAGAATGCGGTGAAGAATTCGAAGCTCGGCACGTCCACGGTCAGATCTGCCAAGTTCACGAACGGGCTCCCGATCTCCATCGCCTGGGCAAGCCACGCGCAATCTGTGTCACGCAGGAAGATACGCGTCTTGCGAAGGGCGGAGATCCCAGCGAGACACACCAGGTCATCTTCTTCCCAACTCTGTAGGTTGATTGCAAACGTGCGCAGATTCTTGTCCTTCACCTCGCGAAGGAACTCCTTGATCGCCCACTGGTAGCCTTCGAACTGCGGCGCGACGACCTCAAGGTCCTGGAAGTTCGGACACTCTTCGAGCAGAGCCTTCAGCGTGTACTTCAAGTAAGTGTCCTCCTCAAACGACGGGAGCGGCGGAGGCGGAGATGGGACCGGAGGAGGCCCCGGCGGAGGTGGCGGCGGCACGGCAGGGAGAGGAGCGGGGTCTGGTTGTGGTGCGCCTTCCTCCTGTTCGTCACCGCCACCCTCACCACCCTCGCCCTCGCCGTCCTCTTCATCATCACTGTCTTCCTCAGGCTCCGGTTCGGGTTCCGGCGGGGGAGGTGCGATCTTCATTTTGATATCGCTATAGTCCATGTACAGACTGACGAGGGGCGGGTTCTGGAAGATGTACACATGAACGTGGGTGTCCTCCAGATACTCATGCGTCGTCCACCGGATGCGGCGGATGTTCGGCAGCAGCTCGCGCGGGAGTCGCACAACGCAGAGCGCCATGAACGTGTTCAGCGGGAATCCGGTCGGGCGCCACGGCTCGACCGACTCTGGCGCACCCGACGGTCCGCGCGGGTCGAAGCCGAGTTCGCGTATCTTGTGGGCGTAGTGGTCAAACATCATCCAGTCGCTCGGGATGATGACCCGTCTCGCTCTCTGCGCAGGAAACGCCAGGGTCAGTCTACCACGCCGACATAGTAGAGAAGAGGTGAATTGTGGCGAACGCACTATGCACTGCTGCCTTTCTCCGTTCGGGCCGACGTAGTTGCCGTCGTATATCTCCCATGCGTCCTGCGGGAGGGTCTTGAAGAGATTGAAGAGGTTGAGCTGCCGCCGCCACAGTTGGTCCAGACACGGACCGATGAACGCCCTGCAAGTGAGCCCGAGCGCGAGGACGTTCCGAAGGTCCAGCGGCGTGTCGGGGACGTTACGGCCCCAGTAAGCGTAGGATGCTATGTTGGAGATGATCTCCTGGTTCGAGGCTGTGTTGTACGGATTGAGGGACATTGCTGAGGTGTGAGTTAAGTACTAGCGCATGGACGATCGACAGAATTCGCAGTCGCGTCTTTATACGACTGTTGATTTTGGTGAACAGAGACGATGGTATAAGGCACCGAGATTCATACCTAGTTAACAGTCGTGGGTCGAGCAGCGATAGAGACAAGGTGAGCTGCATGTAATTGTCCTCGGGATCTATGCTCGGCTATTGGAACCCGGAAATAGGGTTAGGGTGGGCGGTTTACACAACGGTGAAACTGCAAAGGCTCGCGGTGTGGCATGTCTGCGTTGAAAGTGTAACGTTGATTGAATACGTACCAAGTAAATACTGCTGATCCAGCATCTCGTTCGCCCTCCAGCCGGTCAACAGCGTCGACCCCCGACTTCATCACCCCCGTCCGACCTGAATGCGACGCGGACAGCGAACTGTCCTAGAAGCTGTTGGGGTCGCCAATTGCACTGAAGTTAGGTGGACCTCGATCCCTCTGTAGCCGTGTTGTGATCGCCACTAGTTTCGCGTCGCAACTGGCCAGGTGAGTAAGCTCTTGCACGATGCATCTGTGGAGGATAACAGACTAACCACAGGCCGCCTACGCGTGTATTGGTATGCCTATATGTAGGGCGCAAGCGGGAGGGAGTTCCTTATGCACCCTCGAAATCGTGCGTGCGCACGTGTAGGATATGTAAGACCGGACGGCGACTGGAGAGATCATAGGCAGACCCCGGATGATCAGACCTGGACTCGACCAGCAATAGATGCGATACTCACCTGAAGATGATTACATCCCAGGAGAAGAGGATCACTAGGTACTTGTCTTTGTTTGGGAGGGCAGCGAAACGCCTTGACGCGTCAGACTGTCGCGCTGCTTGTTCGACGCGTCCGCGTCCATCGCGGTCCACCGAGATCGTCCGAGTGGCTGGAGACAAGCTATGCAAGATGATAGAAGTGGAGGAGGAATGTGTCTTGAAGGGCGTCGGTAACTTGACGGTGACTACATAGTCAGAGCCAGTTCAAGCCTTTCGCTACGCCATTCATTCAATCTTATCGGTCAGAACGTCGTAGAGTGGGGCATGATGCATGATGCATGGAGTGGAGAGTAAGTAAGTTAATAATAAGTACATAGTATGTACTGGCAGTCCGCAGGCTCGAACCCAGCTCGGGGCGCCAAACATACCACCTGGTCCGTGCGCACGCCGGCCGGATACATAAACCCTGCGCCGCCATTGTTGCAACTCATACTTACCTTGATGGCACGGGCCCCTTCACGTACTGGGCTCGTGGGCCGTGGGGTCCTCTCATAGCACGGCGACCATGTCCTCAGGGGGACCCTGCGGTTTGTACGGGCTTCGGCTCGTGCACCGTCTCAATATTTCCCTGTCCTGCTTCGGCCCTCGGGCTGGGCAGGCCATTACTTTTTGCTTTTACAACCTCCTAACCCTAACCTTAGAGCACAAGGGGCGAAGCGGGAACGGAGTCATCGTAGCTTTCGTCCATTGAACGGTAGAGTTCAGACTCAGTAACTCATGTACCATGTACTCATTCCATGGCCAATGGCATGATGGTCCACTCATCCATAATCTCTATAGTCTCCTTTCTATGTATCAGACTGCTCGTTCTGTGCTCTCTGATATTGCGCGCTGAGCAGCGCACATGAACGTCCCGCGCGACCGTGTGCAAGAGATCGCTGGCTGCATAACAGGATACGACTGATCGTGAAATTGCTAGGGGTGTGTCGTGTGTGACGCTTGCTCTGCGCTCTCTGCAATCATTACCTTTCTACGCGTATCGGTGTCCTCATCAATCATACGATAGAGAGAGCTGCACGGACGAGCCTTGCGTCGTGCGGATCTATGCATTTAGGTATTAGGCCTATGATAGTGGGATGTATATCGAGGAGTGGTGATGGTGTGAAGTCGCACGGACTTACATGTGCCTTCTACTTGCTCGCAGCCGGAGGAGCCGACGGCTGCTGGGAGGAAGGCTGCGGCGGAGGCTGAGGACCACCAGCGAGGATCGCCTGCGCAGCACCCCAGAACGTACTCGGCATCTCGCGCGCCATGGCCTCCTGCTCCTCCTTGATGAGGCGGTCGAAGTTCTCCTTGTTTTGACGCAAGTACTCCTGCTCCTCGAGGTACTGGCGCTGTGCCTCGAGACGCTTCTGCTCGAGGTAGGTGAGCGGCGCCTGAGAGGCCGGCGAGGGCTATGGGAGGGCGCGCTGTCAATTGAAGGTCTTCCAAAGACATGGAAATGAACGCACCTCGCTCGAACCTCCGAAGAGACCACTAAGTGTCCAGCCACCACGCGAGAGCCCCTTCTTACTGTGCTCCCACTCCTCGATGTGCTTGCGCTTCATCTCGGCCTCTGTCTTCGCGAACTCGATGGGGATGTTCTTGCCAGCGTACGCCTGAAGCACGGGCCGGACATCTGGCGTCTTGAAAATCGCGATCGCTGTAAAGCCATGTCAGTGCGATCAGCGAGAAGGAGGAGATGATCAGCACTTACATTCCAGGAAAGGAATCATGGCGATGAGACCACGGTCTTTCGGGTCACCTTTCCACTTGGGAAGTATAATCGCGTTCTCGGGGTTAGGCGAGACATGTTCTGGGTGCGTGTCGAGCAAGACGACCTTCGAGAGGTCGCGGTTGAGATACTTGAGATCCTTGACGGGCTGACCACCCTTCTCAGACCGACAGGCGTCACGGAAGAGTCTGTGGATGATGTAGAACTGGTAGGGATCGAGCTTGTCGATGATAGGCATCGCGGTCTGCGGAGGAGCGTACACGTCAGTAAAGCTCGACGATAAGCAAACGGACGTCGCTCACGTAGTGATACTGGGTAGTGAAGATCACAATCTCGTAGAATTGTGAAAGGTAAGCCAAAAAGTAGTCCACGCCCGGTCGCTTTGCTGTTCGCCATCCGTGTTGACGCTAGGAGTGCAGCGTGAGACGCAGAAGGGGTTCTGCCAGGTGAGATTGCTACGTACGTCCCAAGTCGACGTAACAAGCAGGTCATCCACAGAAACGAGAAGGGTGTAGGGTCGGTACATCGGACCTTGCAAGGGCGGGGGTAGAAGTTCCGGCCATAGCGGCTCGGTGAACGTCTGCATACGCATAACGCGTCAACATCCGGCGCAAGACCACGACGCAGAGGGCAACATACGTCAAAGAGACCCGTGAACCGAGATTTTGTCCTCTCCCACCGCGACTGCGTCGCCTCCTCCGGAGACTGTGAGATACGTCAGCGCGAACGTGCGTACAAGACATCCCGACACGCACCATCTTCTTCGCCCTCAGCTCGTCCTCCTCCCACGGCCTTCCCATGTACCACGTCGCCGCGCCCGCGCCCGCCAGCATGAACGCAAATGAGACGCGCCCCATGAAGCGTCGCCTCCGCTCAATACTCGACAGCGAATCCTTCGATGACTTCGCCCCCGTGCGCTCCTGCCTCGCATCCTCCTCTCCGGGCGAGAAGTCCAGGCTCGGCACTGACGAGCCAGGAATCGGCTTCGGTGCCTCAGCAGGATCCGTTGGGCTTGCAACGTCGTCTGCTGGAGGCGGGCGAGGCGCAGGTGTTGACTCTGCTGGTCCGCTGGCGGGCGAGGCGGGGTTCCTCGGAGGCTTCGTGGCGAGGCATCGCACAGATTGACGAGCAACCCCTCGCGTTGCAGATGCCCTGATAGCTGCTTGCAGCATGTTTTCAGGTGCCTTGTCTAGGACTAGATGGGAGAAGACCACCAGAGGCAGAGGGGAGGACGGAGGACCTGAACAAGTCCGAGGCGCCCGGAAATGACGCTATGATTTTACGGCGTCTAAGTGCTGGACTTGTCCTCCACTCCCTCAGACAGTCAGACTGCATCTGACTGCATAGGACTGCATGGGCCGCCGTCTGGATCTTCGACTTACTTACTTTCGGATGGAATTGTGAGTCACAGTCACTGCAATCGAGCTCTTTGAGATTTGGACTGACCGACAAATTGCACAAGATGACAGAAGAGCTAATCTAGTGTACACATCCGTATCGCCAACCAGCTCTCTGTTTCCCAGTTTTCTGAGCAATGCTACGTTCCTCCTTCCTTACCAGATAGTGTCAGCGAGCACTGCAGCAACATCTTTGCCCCATATGTCATGGGCAGCACCTGCAAATCCAGGGGAATCAGTCAACAGCCCGTCAGATAGGCGGTCAAGCTCCGACGTACTCGACGGGTGGTAGTTGTTACTGTATCGGTTGGTGCGATGAAAGTGAGTAACCAAGCTGCAGTTTGCAATCTATACTGATCAACGTACCCCCAGAAGCTTTTCGCGCCGCCATATGAAGTGGCGTCGACGAACCCGTACGCTGTCGGGCTGTTCAAGACTGTTGTGAAGGCCGCGTTCGAGTCCCAGAACCACGTGTTGACCTACACCGGCTCCCAGCTCAATACCTTTCAGTCAGAGAGACGGGAGGAGAGCTCACCCCAGAGTTCGCAGCCTTGAACGAGGCGACCCTGGATGCGAGCTTTGAGTTAAATCCCGTGATAACCTTCTTCTCCAGGGCCTGTGCGTCCGCACTCTGGGACAGCATCTACAAAAATTTCGCATGCACGGGTGAGCTGTTCTGACGAATCTCAAGGACACAGCACTGACGAGTGGGGACCGGTCGACAGGTGGCACGTTTACGAAGAGGAAGTTCCTCGCCCCGACGTTACTGCGGGCAACACATCAGTCCTTGAACTCTCTGATCACCGACCGGCGACGCATGTGCTCACTACTGTCAATCGTTGGGGTCACAGAACGTCAGGCAATGTCGGGCAAATAAGGCAGCCATATGCGCGACTTACAAGCTTCTGGACCTGGCCGAAGTAGGAGTCCAGCAGCACGTCCGAGAAACTGCCGAGATCGCAAGCACATCCAGGTTAGTCCATTCTCCATTCCCTTTGTCACAGTCTCGAATGACTTACGCATCGCGGTCCCCGCTCTGGTAGTAGCTGTTGCCGATATCGTTGATCCCAATCCACACCGAGAAGAGCGCGTTGCTGCTCGTCCAAGGGGCGAATACTGGCTTGCTTGCCGCCTGGCCCATGAACTCGTTCACCTGGTCGATCAGCGAAAGCACCGTCGGCGTGTACGGCTGCACGAGCGACGCGTTGATAGTGGCACCGCCATACGCGTAGTTGTATGTCAAGATCAGCGACTTGTTGTATACCGTCGTGTCGACATCGACCCAGTTCGTGCCACCGACTGCCGTGAAACCCTACGTAGAGGACGAGCATGGACCTGATCAGATCTCGGGTGGCTACAGCAACGAGTGGGCGAGAACGTACGGGGTACGGAGGATTTCCGAGTGGGTTTCCGGGTGCGGGGACGGCACCGGTCGTGGTGAACCCGGTTTGGGTGTACGAGTCTCCGCTAGAATCCGCCGCCCGGTGAGTACCCTCCAGTGAGATACTCGAACATGCACTGACAAGCTGAACCAGAAGTTCGCGTCGCCGACGCTGCTCGGGACGCTGGTGGGTGCGGTTACCGTCGTTGTCGTCGTCGTGGCGGGCGCGCTCGTTGCGCCCGGGATGCACTGGCTATAGTCTATTGTGGGTGAGCGGCCACGTCAGGTCTTAGATCGCTCCACGCTGCTCACAGTCATTAAGCTTTGTGCAGGTTGCGCTGTGTCAGGTGGTCAGCATGCGCTCGCCGGACGAACGATCCCCATAAGCTGAAGGGAGACACCGACCCGGAAACACAGGTCGTCGCCCCAGTCCACCCGATCCCGCCACCTGCAGCATGTTCAGCCCCGCGTTCGCTGTAGTCATGGTTTAAGTAGGCACGTACACTGTCCCCACACAGTCTGCTGGGCGTCGACAAGACGCACGAACACGACGGACGCGAACGCCGCAAGTGCAAGTCTTGAGAACATCGTCGAAGCCTCTTCACTTACGGGCGACAGTCACGATGAAACGCCCCTCGTCGCCTCTTCCTCAAATATATACATACTGCCCAGGAAGATGCTCGGGCGAAGTGTATTCCGCCCAGCCTTTTGCGCGGTGCATCCTCGGAACAGGCTGCACGGACGCAACTTTGAATCGCGGCCCATCACCGCATCCTGACCACCGTCCAGAACCCCAGAGAACACCCCGTGAGCGGCACCGCACGCTGGGAAGGCAACCGAGGACAGCGGTCAGACACAGGACGTGGATAGCGTTAAGCAACTGCCTCCGGTGTTCCGCCGCCTGAGTTTACGACGGTCCGTCTGCGTCATGGGGTACGCTTGTGACGCATGCCACGCTAGGCCTGTCGTCTTTGATTTGTGCGTCGTTGTTCCCTGTAGTCCAGAACGTGCCAAATCACTCGGTCCTCCAGTCCACTACAGCAATACTTAGCAAACATCGCATCGGCCGCTGTGACGGTCCTTGGAAAGGTTCTCTCCATGATTTTACCTCTCTTGAGCCGGAGGTACGCTGCCTAGTTCACGCGAACATACGACTCATTGGAAAGGACATCGACATCTAAGCTTTCGGTCTGATTTCTGTACCAACTTGAAAGTCGTGTCCCTGATACAGTACATATCACATTCATCATACGAAATCAGTGGGCATGTTGGATATGCAATCCGTCGCTTCAGCCACCGTTATGTTGAGTCTTTCTCATCTCCAGGCCTCCGTCTCGTTTACGTTAGAACTACCGCTCGACGCCGACCGGGCTGAGCCGTTCAGAGGCATCCGAGGGACGTACTCGAGCGACGAGACTGAAGAGACTGAGGAGAAGGTTGGGACTGAGGCACGGGGAGCACCGCGCTCCAGATGAGCAGGGAGTTGGCGAGGAGGGGACGCAAGTGCTCCGGTGTGTGGGGGTGGCGAGGGACTTGCACGAGCTGGCGTGGATGCGCCGCTGCGAGGAGGCGGGGCATCCTCGGGGGCGGCATTCGATCCCGAGCAGCCGCTCAAAACCGACTGTGCAGAATCGTTTTGCGGCGTCGGGAAGTCATTGTCATTGTCAGGAGGAGTGGTGGGGGAAACTGGTATGGGAGAGGGAGCTGATGCGGGGGCGGCACCACGCCTCAGGTGGGCGGGCAGTTGGGGGGAAGCGGCTGCGGGTGCTCCATCGCGAAGACGCGGCGGAGGAGCACTAACTGGCTTGAACACGCTGCTTCGAGGGAACGGGGTGGAGACACCCTTGGATGCAGCGTTCTTCTTGTCGTTGTCCTCGCGCTGCTGTCTGCGCTCTTCCTCTCGCCTCTTCTTCTCCTCTTCACGCTGTCGGGTCCTATGTACTTGGCATATACCTCCGCTACACAGCGTATTGTGGGTGGGACAAAGCTCTGGCTTCTTCTCCGCGGCCTTGACGAGATCCAGGTCATTGTCCTCGGGATCATCCTCGTCCTCTTCGTCCGCAAATCCTGCCCAAAGGCCCTCCTCGGCCGATACATCTGGGGCAGTGGTGAATTCATCCCAAAAGTCGCCGGGATTGTGAGTATCGTAGAAGTGATAATCCGGGTCCTCGTCCCCTCCTATGAACATCGCTTCGAGTGCGGCTTCAACGTCGCGTCCAGCAAAAGCCAATTGGTGATGGTAGACACCGTCCGTGGGTAAGAGAGTCTCGGTATCACGCCCGCTGCTGAACGCACTAGAGCAAGACGACGGCGTGTCCGAGTCGGGCGTCGAGTTCCCGGACCTGGTGCTCGAATTGCCTGCGGGAGGAACGGAAGCACGGTGCAGCGACTGCAGCGGAGTCCCTCTCGCCCACGTTCTGATCGGGGCCCCAGGGACCCTCAACTCTTGCTGGCTCAGCCATTCAGACGTTCCAACTAGATCCACTGGTCAGCTCTCTCAGAACAGTAGGTCATGACGGACTGCGGCACATACCGACAGGTGCCACAGGCGCAGGCGCTGATTGCGGAGGCGGCGGGAAGTCGCTCTCCCGCAATGCTTCGCACAAATCATTTTGTATGACATCGCCGACCTTTGGAATGTCGCACCATCTTGTCGTCGGGTAGGGCGAGGCAAATTGAGATGAACTGTAGCGAGGTCAAGAGACACTTACAACGCGAAAGATAGAACTGGCTCACCCTTTCGACTTGAACCAACCACCATTAATATCGACTCGTTTCCACCCTGTTGGAGGCTATTAGGCCAGGTCTCCTGAAGGCCTTAATGGGGCGTACCGTTCTTTTGAACGAGTCTGTCCGACTTGTAGGTACAATAGAACACTTTCGAGACGTGCTTCGCGTCGTCGTCTTTCGGCTGCTTCAGAAATTCACACCATCTGTGGACTCCAAGAATCTGGTAGAAGTCAGGCAACGACTCATCAATCTCGATGATGATGCAACCGGGAGACTAAGCAGAAAGGTCGGTAAGCACACACCCATGATCACCAATGCCTTTAAACTTACCGTGGGCTTGTGATAGAATGCAAGGAGGTACCGATCGTTTATACATGCCGCTACCCATCGCGCGAAGAGCTTCTGATGCGTCTCAAGCTCCATGTTCGGCCGAGAAGGATAGGGGTACACCACTGTGAGGTATTTAGCACCATCATCGATGGGGGGTGTAGCCGGCCGTTTGGTCATCGACGATCGTGCGCTGGTGTACCAGAAGAGAGAAGTAAGGGAAGGCGAGGCTAACGGGGCTTATAACTGCTCAGCTTTCATTTACCGCAGCTACTTACTGCAGCTCACCCTATTCGCTGCAGTGACCGGTTCAGTTACTTACCGCAACCCTTGCAAGGGAAGACTGAACGTCGCGGCGCAGCCCCCGAATCTTCCCGAGCGACCACCCGGTCTTCTTATTGCACGAAAGGATGATTTCATCCTCGGCATCTTCAGCATCTGGACATCGCCTGCATCTGAAGTAGACCAGTGCGAGGTGCCTCGGACACAGGTAAGCATGGTCGGTCTAGAAGTGCTACTTAGTATCATGATGAATCGAGCGCACCAAGTCGGAGTGAAGCAAGTGAAGAGTCGGCGCCCATTTGACGCGCGGACTGGTTATGTACTCGGAGCATCGCCACCGGACCTGCACGAGTCTCTTCAAGACGAATGTACTAGGCTACACCGCTTCGCACAACATGGATCCGTCTCCTCCAATGTCGGAAGCCTCGATGGACAGCCTGTTTCCCCTCCAGCCGAACACAGTCGAGACAGATGCAGACATATGTCGAGACATCACACTCCTTTCTGCTCTCTTGGAAGATAATCGCTTCCGGCCAATCAACAGTCTTGGACGCCAAACAGGTTGGCTCTAGTGCGGACATATGGTCCCATGGATCGTATATTCTCGCCCCCGGAGACTCCAGAAATGAGTATGGCAACAACCTCGTCGCGGTCGTTGGCAGGATCGAACCGGGATCCATCGCCGCAACAGTCATTGCCCGGAACACCTCCACTGGACACGTCGCGCACGAACCCGAGAATTTGACAGAGGCGGAGGAGGTTGTGTTGCTAGAAGACGACAAGGTCAAGAGGATGCTCAATGGGATGCGAGTCAATATGGCATCGTTGCCGTGAGTGGACTCGATTGTCTTCCCGGATTCCACAGCGCTGACGTTATTTTCAGCGACGACGTGGACTTCAATATTCACCTTCGGGATGTCATGTCCATCATCTCGTATCTGCTGCACCACAGAAACAAGAATCACGCCGACCAGCTGGCCATCCTCACCTGCTATGTCTTCGATTTCATTGTCCTGCGGTGCTATCGCAAGCTCTATGCCAGCTAGAAAGTGGTACCACCTTGTGGGCTAAACATCCTCTCGTCGTTCTGCGGGACTTCTATGAGAAAGTGTCGATGGCCCTCATTCAAGAACAGTCGGCAATAGCGAGTACTCAGAAGACGTCCCTGACCGTTTCCCCGGAATCGTTCCCAGTCGTTCCCCCAGAGCCGTCCGAGCCGACCACCGGTTCAGGAGACGCCGCCCCGGATACGCCGCCGGCCGTTGGTTACGACGCATCTCTCTCTGTCCGCAAGAGCACGGTGTAAGCTACGACGACACCTTCCACGTCACATTCTCTTCCTCCACCGCTCCGGCCTGGGCCGCGCTCTTGCATGATTGCTATACCATCCTGTATGACAAGCTTTCCCATACGCAGATGGTGCCCAAGCCGCAGACGAAGAGCGACGAAAAGGAGAACAAGCTCGTAGCGCGGCGCCCACTCGACAGTGGCGATTGTCGTGGTTTAGAGGCAGCTCTGTCTCTGTTGGACGATGCCATCACTGGCGGCATAGTCAAACGCCTCTTCCAACCCAAGCTCGAATACCGTTTGAACTTGCTCTACGCCGAGTTCATACGAAGGAAGACCAACCCGCGGCTAGCCAGTGTGTGCATCATTGTCATGCTTTGTACCATCATATTCACCGGGAACTTGCAGTAGCTCACAAGGAAGCGAGAGCCGGGAAGGGCTCCAAGGTCCAGTACCACTATGACGGTGCGCCTTACTCACCCTCGTTGGTCCCGCTTTGCTCGCTTACCTCTGCTATCAGCTGATGACTTGCAGGCCGACGCGGAAGACAGTCTACGACATATCATACGTCACCCTAGGGCCCTCACCTTCCCATTGCGCGTTGTGTCTAGCATAGTCCGTTCATGCCTCAATGCGCCAGACATCATCGCCTCGCTCAAGGCATATCAAGTCGTCGTTACGCCTGATAGCCGCACCGTCATCACAGGAGAGTACTTTGAGCTCTTCAGGGAGGAGTTCGCGAGCCGATGGGGTGAGCAACGTGACTTCGTGCACAAAGCCCTGGAGAGTTCCAAGGATGCGGCCGTGAAGCTCACAACGGCGAGCGTTCATGCGGAAGCTGCGTTAATGAGCCTTGTCTCTGGCGATCTGCGGAAGCGCAAGGTCGACGTCTCTGGCACGCCGATGCCGATTGCTGATCTACTACCCGTGAGTGCGCTGCGTCTCTCCATTGATCCAAATTCACACATCTCATCTGTTGTCCGTAGCCTGGTCCTATCCCTGTTGGGCTCAGCGAGCGATGCTGCTTCTGTTGCTGGCTGCTGGCTGAACTCCTGACGTCTGAGAGAGGTATCGCGTCAAATAGTGCGCTCATCCTCTCCGGAACCCATGGCGTCATCTGCCCCTGGCAGCCTCCTCCTGGCGTGCCCCGCGAAGTCTTGGAAACGATGCGGAAAAAATTGCTGAATATTCTCCACCACGTCTTCGAAGCTCACACCGTGAGACCTGAATCTGGGCAGACGTCTCCTCTTTTCGCTGGTGAAGATGTGTCTAGTGAAATCTGGGACATATGGCAGGATCCGGCCGTCAGAATGCCTTACCTTACCTTACCTTCGATTGAGACTTCAGACGTTGACCTTGAAACCGGTACTGTTGGCAATATCGACCTAGGCATTGTGACTGGCTCTGGCATACATTTCGATGGTCGGCTACGGAGACTATCTGGCAGCGCGCGCAGAGCGTAGCAAGCGTCGCTTGCGGGCAGGATGGCCAGTTCCCGAGAGGGAAGGCACACTGGAACAGGGGAGGGTGACCTTTTGGTGATATATACCGGGATGTAATTGTTGAGACGGTGTACTATGGGCTCCATGTTAGCGATATTGCTACGAGCGTGCAACCAAGAAATTGAACGATGGTAGCGTCCGATCGTGCACTCATCCCAAAGCCTACTTGCGCCTAGATATGCGAGCCACCAGCTCCGATGCCAATCGCCATGAATGTCTCCTCTGCAAGCGATACACCAAATTGCGCGCCGCCGTACTAGTAAGTCACGAGATCATCTCCTCAAGCATCCCCCCGCTGGACCACCGGCCGGTGGATGAAGCTTGAAGGTTATAGTGGATGGAATCCATATAATTTTGTGCTAATGAATTATGAGCACGATGCCGATATAAATAGGAGACGTCTGTCTTCCAACAACCGTCGAGGCCCCACACCACTTGCAACCCTCACGCTGCACTAGAACGGTTCCTCGTCGTACTCGCTCACCACTGATTCTTCGTCGTCGTCGCCGCCAGAAAGGACACGAGGAAACTCGCGCTGTCTTGGGGAGAAGTCGGAGACTGCAGCAGCCCACCTCGGCCGGGCAGCTTGCACCGGAGCCATACGCCTCCACGGGTTGCGGAACGCGTCGCGAGTCTTTCCGGATGCGACGGACGACGCGTCCTCCGCGGGAAGCTTCGCGTGGGCGTGCCAAGCGTTGAACGACTTCGCCCACGGCACGGGGACGTGAGGAGACCGCGGGCTCGAGCTGTCCGACTCTGATTTGGACGATGCAGACTCGGAGGACGACGACGTTGTCGACTCGCCATCGTCGGTGGTAGGTCCGCTAGACGAAGAACAGGACGATGATGGAGGACTGACCGACATGCCAGACGACGTGGTGTCGGCCTTGTTCCCTCCCTTCCGCAGGTGGGCGGGCAGTGTGCGACCTGCGACAGAGGCGTGGTTCACCCGAGGATTGGTGGGCTCGGTGTTGTCTCCAGGAGATGCTTTCACCGCTCCCGGAGAGCCAGACCGACTGGAGCTCGATGCGTCTGAGCTGGTCCCGCGGGACGTCTGAGACTGCGGCCGACCACCGCGTCCCTTGCGCCGCTGCGCCCACGCTTCCTTCTCCATCTGCCTTTCCCTCGCCCGCTCCTCCATGATTTCCGCCCGCTTGCGCGCGGCGCAGAGCTTGCATATCCCTCTGTGGCAGAGGACGTTGTGCGCGGCGCACAGGTTGTCCTGCGCTGCCCGATCGGTTGTTTCGCCATATCCCGACCAGAGAGTGGTGTCAACGGGCGGCGTTGCCACAACGTCAACGGCAACCCTGTCCGCCTTGGGCACATCAGTGCCGTGGATCGCCGGAACGAAGTGCGGAAGTGGGAGGTCAGGTGGAAGGGGGAAATTGTCTACGCAGCAGGCGGAGGGCTGGGTCGATGCTGCAGATGCGCTGGGGCAGGTAGGTGGTTGTGCAGGCACGCTGTTGACAGTGAACATCTCCCGTGGCAGCGGACAGCACAGGCGCGTCCCGGTGACGTCTTCCGCAGGTGGCTCGCAAAAGTACGAGTCTGGGTAGGGATATGTGAACGTCCTGGAGGTTCCATGCGAACGTCAGCACTTGTCCACGAGCAGTTGCAGGGACACTCACTTGTCATCTGCAGGAGACCAATTCTTGAACCAGGACGATTCGACGTCGCGGCGCAGCCACCGAATCTTTTCGAGAGACCACCCGGTGTTCTTCTTGCACGGAAATACGGACGACACTTGGGCTGCCTCTTCTTTGTTGGGCTTCTTGAGCATCTCTGACCACCGATGCTTGCCAAGGAGACGGCGAAGGTTGAAACCTTCCTTCGAGACTTCGATGATAACCACGTTGGGAGACTGCATGGACGCGCATACCGTTAAACCACTTATTACTAAGCACACGAGACTGAGACGAGAGACGTACCTTCGGTTTGTGGTAAAATGCCAACAGGTTCTCTTCGCCTATCACGCACGCGATCCACCGCGCGAAGATGATACTGTGTTCCAGAGCCTCGTAGGGCTGGTCCGGGTACGGGTTCACGACCGTAAGAAATTGCGAGTCGTCGGTAGACGGCGGAGTAGGCGAACGTTTGGGCATCTTACTGTGTCAGCGTGAATGAGATGGGTGTTTGTGAGTAAAGGCTGGCAGGGGTGCGCCTATATATCGGGGCATGGGTTGTACAGACTTCATTGCGGACAAACCGGGTGGCGTAGTGAGGCCAAAGCGGAGACAAAGCGTCCGGGAGTATAAAGCGTCCAGCAAAGACTTCCACAGGGCCAAAGCGAAGGATCCTCGCGTGAAAGGTCAAACGGCTTTGCTTCGAGACATTGAGCAAACTTACAGTTAACTGTGAATTCCTCCTCTCATCGAGGTATTCCTCTGGGCTCATACGGGTGGGATCATCACCCACTTTATCTACGAGGTCGAATGGTCTGATGACTTGTCCAACAGACAAAGTATGTGCCAAGCGAGATGAGCTATCCAAGTCCGGATTTGTCTGCCCTCGAGCGCATAGACTGACGATTGAGTGGGTCTTTGGGACAATTACGACCCGCGCTATTTGTGCCTTACTCTTCACTCCCACATTCATGTCAAGTGCCACTCACCTAGTCTACCGCATATGGTGGCCATGCGCTCAGCCGAAGCCTCTGTTTGTTGACTCAAGGCTCACCAAGCTTGTAGCACCAGTCCAAGATCCCTGCGTTTGGGACAGACCCGTGTCTTGGACACAGGGAAGCGTTGTCAGCCCGACTAGCATGGGGAGTCCATTCTGAGGGATCCGATCAAACCATACCTCTCCCTGCTCCCATCCTACTCCAGGACCGACAAGAGTATTTCGGACCCGTCCTTCCCTAGTCGCCTGCTCCGCTTTGTTCGAATGCTAGACCTGCTGCACTTGGACGTAGTCATGCACAGCGGACCCCGGTC